>JAMKCH010009974.1:0-37541 GCA_023653785.1 Ophioderma brevispina
GATGCGTTCTTTTGAGACAGTGATGACAACTTTCAGACTTCACATATCCTGTTTAATCTACGGTCTCCACCCCCCATCTGTTAGTGCGGTGTTACTAAATATGGAGGTTATTGGGTTTGAAATCAGCCAAGAGGCATGCCCCCCCACACACATACTACATATTCAATATTTAATATCAACTAAAATGTAATGGATATCCAGGCATTCCATTCATTTTTTTTTTTTTTCATAAGCTATCTATCACAAAATATTTTGAATAAATCTATTGATTATTTTGTAATTACCCATGTATTACTCACACTCAATCAACACATCAAAATTGCATGATATCAGTTAGTACTTTCACATCACACATATGATATACAACTAACAAAACATGGCAATTGAATTTGTCACAAACACAAGCTTCGTTTTGCGGACATACATACACATTTGTGGCGTCAAATGTATGAAATTTTACTCACTTTTTTCACGTAGTCAAAACGTCACAAAGTTCCTTGACAAAAAGTGAGTCTCTATTTGTTAACACAGACACACATGCATTTAAAGATGTAACGAGAGAGTTTGAGGCACCCAACTATTGTTTTTTTGGTCATACTAGAATTTCATATATTATACAACTCATGTATTTCCTACCTTTTAATTGTATTGGCTTTTTTTTTTTAAAAAACAGAAATGTCTTTAAAGAGAGAAAACAGGCAATTTTTGGATTGCGACAAAACATAGGCTGATTTGTATTATATTTTGAAATTTCACACTTAATTTTTTGTACCAAACACATTTCTCACTTAATCCTTTCAGATAGGGATATTTTGGATGGAAAGCTTTATACATCAGGGCAAAAATCAGTACTTTGATTTTTTAGGGACACCTGAATGTGAATCACTTGTTTGCAAAACCTTTAAGCCCTACAATCCATACAATATGGTTAGTTTTAGAGCTTTATACCAGATTAGGGTTAAGGTTTAGATTAGATAGTCAGGGTTTAGATTAGGGTTTTTGATTTTGAGGTAGATTGGGGATAGATCTACAATCCTCGCCAGAAGTCTTGGAACACTTAAGCGCATTCGGGTGTAAATAAATTTCCTTCCCCGCTCCCCTTTACAATGTTGTTAAAGCCAATGTTTCATCGTGCGCGAGGTGTCTCATTTTGTCCTGATGGTTGAAGTGGTGGAAAGGTAAAACATGCGCACAGCTCCTGCTTTCCTCCCGTCGGAGTTTGGTGACAGATATATTCACATCACAGCTACGTTTCTAGCCTTCATCAAAGCGTGCGCTTTAAATTTTTATTTCCTACCTCCCTGTACACGATGTTGTATAGCGCCCTCTTATGGAGATTCCTTGCGTAATCTGCCTTTTCCTCATTTATTTTGTGTGTTTTGTTTTTTCTTTATTTTTCGGGAAAGATCTCCGTACTTTTCCTGGAAACTGATTTGGGCAATACGGACTAAGGCACCGTATGAATGCCATTGCGGTCAAACAAAGGTGATACTACCGTCGGGTGCAGGGGTGGCAAAAGTCATTTTTTCCTCGGAGCAAGATTTTGGCCTATCCATTTCCTCTTGTGACCGATCCCCCTCCTCTCTTCTTCCCTCCCCTTCCTTAAAATGGACATAAAAACTCATGTGAAATGTTAAAATAACCAAAATGAGTAATGTATTTTGTTTTGTTATCATTACATTCATGTGCAGACTTTTCTGAGTGGGAGGGCCACAAGGTTACAATTTCCCATAACAACACACAACATTAAGAAGTTGAGGTACAGGGGCCCATCCGAGGGCCTGGCTTGGGCCCCTGAGAGGGATGCAGGGGCAGATGCCCAGCAGGGGTCCAGGACGGATCCCGGAAAGCTTTTGACATTTTAAGCTTTTCAGAACCTTCAAGATGAACTGTTTGAAAATTAGTAGTAAAACTTTTTCTTGATGATGTGTCCTCTACCACTCACCTTCCGTATTTTTCTTCAAAATGATAGACCATCCACGGACTGATTAAACTTAAACTTAATGTTTTCACCCTGTGTTGTGAAGACTTATGGATCAATCTACTGATGGTCAACTCATAATCATATCATAGAATTAGCAGGGCATACTCATATAGTTCTCAAAAACTAACATTATAGAGTGTGAAAGATGAAAATTGATTTCCTGGTCACTCTTTTCATTGATCTCCAAAAAGAATTTATTAATTTTATTTTTTAGATGTTTTATTTAAAGTGTTTAGATTCAAAAGTTAATGGTGTTCATTTAATTCATTCCAAATCTTTCTGTCTTTAGATTTGTATTTCTTCTCCTCAGATTTGTGGGTTCTAACTTTGCGCCCCATTCATTGTTCCAACAAACCGTTAAATTCCTCAATATTTGCTATAGTTTTTAAATTTCTAACATCTTTATTTTTCCCGCATTTAAGTTTTGTTTTTTTTAAACCATCAGCACTAGTTCCTCAGCATGGCATGGACTATCTGAGCAATGTTTATAAGCCTTCAAAACTTGTTTGCACCCATATCATGCACTCATTTTCTGTCTTTGAGGCCACCAATCCCCATGTTGTTTACAAACCACTTTCATCTCTTTCCTCATATTTGTTTCTTAGGTTTCTTCTTTTTTCTTCAAAATTGTCTCAGTTTCTTTTCCCTCACCATCATCCTAGGTATCTTTTCTACATTCCCTAGTTTTCTTCCTTCACATTTACCCTGGGTTGCTTTTCCTCTCATTTCTCATAGGTGGTTTCTTTTCCTTACATTTTGCTAGGATTTTCCCCTCATAATCATCCAGGTTCATTTCCTCCGACTCCTAACTTTTCCTCAAATTTTCTCTCTAGGTTCTTTCCCTCCCATTTCTCTAGGATTCTTTATCATGTTTCTCCTAGATTTCATTTTACCTCACATTCCCCAATGTTTCTGTCATCACATTTCTCCTAGGTTTCTTTCCTAACATTTCCCCGGTGTTTCTATTCCTCACGTTTCCCCTAGGTTTCCGTACTAAGTTCCTCTCACCTGCCGAAATGGCCTTATTTATCTTTTATCAGTCTTTACTTTTTCCTTTCCATTATTTACCTCTTGTCCCTTTTCTTCCATTGTTCCTCTTTCCTTTTTATTGTTCCCTCACGAATTTTCTCCGCTTTCATTTTATACCCTTTGTCTCATTTCCTCAATTTGAGCTCATTTCCGGTGAGCGGCGGTCCCAGCTCCCGCACTTTTTGCACCCCTGGTCTGGTGGCATTGTTTTGTGTAGTCGGGTATTTGTTTGTGGTTAAAGAAAGGGTCAGTTGAAAGCTTAATCTTGGCACGAGCAATAGGTTATAGTTATAGAGGTACAATCTCCATTATGATGACCGCTAATACTTGGATTAAACACCATATGCTTGCACAGAACTATCCCTATTTGCGCAAGGACGCTCGCTCGCTCGGCCCAAGCTCTTCCCCTTCAACACGCGACCTCCGGCGATACTGGTTGAGGCATTTTTGACAAACGACTACTAATTTTAACACTTGATTGCATTACGAAAGTGCGAGGTGTTGGTTGAGGATGTGGATGGTTATGCCACAATGTTACATAAATGGTGGCAACACAGCAGGTAGCACTATCACAAGCTTTGCTGGATACTTGAAAAATACACTCTGGGCCAGAAACTTACTCAAGAACCACAAACTTCAAGAGGGAAGCTGTGAAAAAACACAAATTAAACAAACTGCCCAAAAACTGTAATTTGAATTAAAAAAAATGAATAGGCCGTACACTAAATATCTGCTATTCAGTAGGCAGTAGTTGATCACAAAGGAATCTAACCAAAAAAAGATGGTTTAGAAAAGATGGTTTAATTAAGTGCAGTTGATATAGGGCTATACCCCGGGCTATACTGCTGCTTTTGTGTATCCAGATAGAAAGCAGCTAAACGACTTAAAATTAACAGATTCAGGCAAAATTAAATTAAAAAAGAAATCTTAATTTCTTTTGTGCAAACACAATTTCTTGAGCTTAGTTTGTGTTACTGCAAAAGTGCAGAAGTGATATGTTGAGTAGTGCACTCAAATGCGTTGTCAGAAGTTAAATTCAATAACCGACTTTTGTTCATGACAACAATTCGATTGTACTTTGACTTCCTATCAATGTGGTCGGTGGTTTTTGTGTGTGTGCATGATGCATGTTTGTTTAACGGCAAAAATAGGAGATGAATTTAGTATTCTGCCACCACTGTGATTGCGCTTTATTCCGTAATCAGAGTGGTGGCAGAATACTAAATTCTTTCGAAAAATAGGAACTTAAATTTCTACATAGTGATATTTTGTCAATTTCGGGCAGCTAAACTAAATAGGACATTAATAGTTAGAGGTGCTTGTTCCGATCTATGTGTATTGTGTTCTCTACTTGATATGAGAGCCTGGCACTTACACATACATCCCATCAAGTACCGTGGGAAACAAACTTGCAGTTTTGATGGTAGACGCAATAATTCATGTTGCAAAGCCCTATTCAATAATGTGCTAATATTGATGGTTAACCACTAAAACGGTGGTTTTTTGTTTATATTTTGGGAATGAAATGGATTTTAGGGCTCAAATTTCAGGACGACAATGAGAAAAATAAGGCCTATCAAAATCGATACTACTTCCGGGTAAATCGGGGGTCCCAAAGACGATCAGAACACGCACCTTTAATGACTTATATTCAATATACACAACCAATTTCTTCATGGGAGTACCTGTGAAGTAGCTGTGAAGTAGCTGTGAAGTAGCCATGGAGTACCCACCTGCATGGGTACCATATCGCCGGCCGCAAAAGTGGGGGTAATCATCCACCTAGGTACACACGCAGTAGCCTAACCACTAGTCACCCCATGCGGGAGTACCTGCATGGGTACTCCCATGCAAATGAGCTTTGAGCTCTGTGTGATTATTGTAGTAATTTTATCCACTAATTAACATTTTGGTCACATATCTTATATGTTTTTACACAAAATGTCATATATAGGGGTTTTTGGTGATGCTCAACTCAAATATAGATGTTACTAAGCTTGAAAATGATCAGAAAGTCGTAAACAACAATAGAATGTTTGGCGCCCTCTATGGTCCAAAGTGCTGCCTACTAGGCAGCTGGTAGAGGAGTACCTGTGAAGGTACTCCCGTGCAGTAGCTGCAGAGGTACTCCGCTACTGGTGGCTTACATGGGTACCTGTCAGTCACCCAGCAGGCAACTGTAAAGTACACTATAGGATGGGTACTGCTAAGTAAACATAGCTTCTATTCACCCAGTGGCTTGTGTACTTCGCAAGTACTTAGTTGTAGGTACTACATCAATGGGGTACCCTTGGAGTAGAGCTAAGAGTACACATGGAGTAGCCTAAGCTCTGGGTTACACCGTGAGTAGGAATCTTGCTGTGCAATTAGAAATGCATGCTATGCAAATGTTGTCATGATTCTGTGATTGTGTACACAAATAAGGTCACAATATGTGTCACATACCCGGGGTCAGGTACATGTAGTTCTGTATGTAAGCCTAGCTATCATGCATGCTTAGCCACTGTGCCACCTTTGAAAGCATGTGTACCCTACGGCCAGCAGTGTGAAAAAGGCTCAACTTATTGTTTTTTCTTATTTATTACGCTTTCCAGATTATCAGATAGAAGTGGGTGTACCCGGCATCCATGTATGGAGTACACTGCATGTATACAGTGAATTTTGTGATTGTTGGCTCTTGGTACATGCAAAAGGCATAAGTTAAATTTTCACTAGATTTAACTTACAAAGGACTGACAAAACTTCAATATGATGTATCAAAAGATTTGATAATGACAGTGGTATTTCTAGTTCTGATGATCTAAGCCAGGTGGATTCTTTTTAGAGAGGACAAATCATTTTTTATTGAAAGCTAATGCAACAATTAAAGACACCTTCAGTGATTTATCCAAAAGAGTCAAAATGTTTGAAATTTGCAGGAATAGCATAAAAGTGAAGGATAAGTCTGTAGAATTCTCATAAGTTACTTTTTCCAACTGTAGAATTGACAGAAAAGGAAGAAAACTGCAGTGTTGAAAAATAGGAATCTTGATTAATTTAATTACATGCTTTACGAACTTTAGTTAGTTGTCTTACAGAGAGTAATGGCTAAAATATCCGATTTTGTTTTTTAAAGGTTGCTTTCGGTCATATACTTGTTACAGACATTCAAAAATCTGATTTATGATTTTTTTTATTTGCTACCATTACATCTAGGACTTAGTGCATTCGTCCTCACTCAGTGCTGTGGCATTTTGTGGTCATAGGGGTAGGTTGTGTCTTTCAGAAAGGGAGGGGGGGGGGTTAGGTTATGTTTATTATCATAATATAATAAATGCACAATTACATTTAGTTATACAGATGTTAAAACTTGCTGCCTTATATGATGACACAATGCTGACAATCTGGACACATGCATGCTTCATCCCATTAGTACAGAAAGAGACATTTGCTTTGTACATATTGCCCTTCTCAATGTTAACCAAACTGCTTCTTGAAGACTTAGTGAAAATGATTGAACTGCATTGCACATCTGATTTTTGCTTCTAATTCTTGTTCTTTTTAGGTTGGTGTTTTCTGATAATTTTCATTAACAGAATCTTGATTTTCCTATAGTCCCATGTTCTTCTGATGATTCCATAATCTCCATCTTCCATAACAGAGGAAACTTGTCTCCTAGCCCAACTTTTAAGTGATCAATAATTGTCTATGGATATTCAATACTCTTTTTGAGAAATTGAAAATCATAAAGGTTATTTCTGGATCAAAAATGTTCAGAAAATTTCATATACTGGGATACAGCAGCTCTGTTCTAAGGTCAAAATGTACTGTCAAATATCGTCACTTGAGTGCAGTAAGGTTGTAAGTGCAATAGCTGCCACTTGTAAGAAATTTCCATCAAACATGCTATATAATGCAAAGTCTTTGGTCAGTGGCTCTTGAAATGGTTCTTCAGGTGTCACATTCACCTGAAGAGCCACTGACTCAAAGAAAGATAAACTGAGCATTATCCTAATACATGGCAGCACACAGATGCATCACATGGCAGCACACAGATGCATCACATGGCAGCTATTGCACTTATGACCTTGTTGCACCCACATGATGCTATCATTAAATCGTTCTCTTTCTGAATGTTATTTGTTCACCACAGAAACCTACCAGATTGATACTAGAACTTTGTTGGATCAATCACTGCTCACTTGTATAATTTGCTAAATGAATTTAAAATTATTGAAATTAAATTTAATTACGGCACGTTTCACGAGAGAGGGGTCCAGTAGTTTGGCCTTGTGTAGAAAACACATTTTTCAGTATAATTTTTGTTTGGCCACTTAATCAGTTGTTTTTACCTATTCAAACACAAGAAATTCACAAAAGCAAAATCTGGTAGAAATTTGAGTTGCCTGCAATAAGTAGTTTTCAAGATATGAGACTTTTTAAGAGGTGAATGTTACACTTTTTGATGGACACAATTTTCCCATTTTTGTCCATCAAATGTAATATTCGCCTGAAAAACAGTATTTTGTTTGTAAAAATTTATCTGAAAACAGGATAGTTTGAAAACTGTCTTGATATGAATAAGTGACCTAAAATACATAATCATATATATCAAAAAATCAAATCCTCTCACAAAAAGTAGGTAAAAAATCATCATGTTTGTTGTGAATGTTACTTTTGATGGACATATTGTGTCCATCAAAATTTGTAACGTTTGCAGTAAGAAAACAGGGATTTTAGGTTAAAAATTACATTTCTTTGCCCAAATTTACTTTTGGAGTGTGTCTTGGCTCAGAACTTTCCAATTAAAACTGGTAAAATCCCCCAAAATTACATCTGATACTTGAAATTACACATTTTATGTAAAATCGGGAAGATTTGGACCCCTCTATCGTAAAAGCAAAATTATTTCTGCATGGATGGATGATATGGTATTTGCAATTGAGAGAGGAAAATTAGGCACGGAGTGCAATTTCTACTTTTTCTCTGCATCATACTTAACATATTCAAGCTTAAATTTCTGTGGAAAGAGGGAACAGAACCTGCAGAAGTCAAACTACATTTCTCATATCAGTGACTCAAGATATTGAGTATATATTGTTATTTCAAACTGTACCTATAGTATTTGAAATTTTAACTACTAAGTTCTCCAGGTAGACAAGGATGGGTACTTATTAATCTTTCCTGGAAATGGCCAGCGCACACAATTGTTTAAAAACCCATAAATCGCTTGGTTTTTATTGTTCACACTTGTGTGCGCTGTCCGTTCCAGGAAGATTAATAAATACCCCTGTACTTATAGTAGGTGGATTTATTTCTTGGACAGTTCGCACGCGCAGCCTGTGCAAGTGCCATCAGCTATGCAGAGGTTTGCCACATGCTTTGACCAATCACAGATCTTGTTGCTCTGTGCGTTATCCCTGCCAGTTAACGCACCTTATGCTGGCATATGTTCAATTCTAGCCGAGAATTAAATCCACGTACAATCGTAATTTCCCTATCGGTGAGGCGAGGGAATATTTTTTTCTCTCATTGCAGGCCAAATTCCATACCTCCCTTTGAAGTCTAACACTGGGTACATCCTTAACCCCTGGGCACTACCTGTCTTAACTATCAGCATCAAGCACTATTTTGATTGGTTACTTTGAGGGCTATCTCATGTAGTGAGCCAATCAGACAGGTTGTATAATAGCCCGGGAGGAACTCACATATGAAATGGATATAAGTGTAAGGCTCGCACTTCCAAACCCAGGGGCATTTGGTGACAGAGGACTGGAAAAAATAGGGGTCTTTGGGTGAGAGACAGCCAAATTACCCCAAAATAGGGGCTATCCGAGTAACAAATTTGCACATTTTTTTGAAAAAATGGCGTCTTTGAGTGAGATTTTTGCAAAATTTTCTAAAAATAGAGGTCTTTGGGTGAAAATTTTCAAAATTTTTCCCCAAAAAGGAGTCTTTGGCGAGACCGGTTAAAAATTTTCAAAAAATACGGGGTCTTTGGGTGAGATTTTAAAAAACTGTGGGGTCTTTGGGTGACAACGATGCTGACAAAGGGGTCTTAACAGCCTTTACATAAGCGTGGCTTCCAAGATGGGTTCTTCTAGCTTTCTGATTTTCTGAAATGCAATAGCAACCTAATTATAAATTCTAAACAAAGATAAAACTTGGGATTTGCTGTAGTTAAAAACATGATGGAAAAGTGTGACTGTGCTGTTTCATTGTTTCATAACACAGATAAAAAGACTCCACAATGACTGGCTGGTTTGGTACTTACAGCTGTTGACTCCATGCCTATGCCACACCTGGTACAGGTGCGACACCTGTCTTCTGCTACATCCCAGAAGTTATCCTCACCCTGACAGGAGTCTTCACCTTCTCCATGTACCTACATTTTAGGAGATACATGAAAGCAACATGTTGAATTCTTAAGTGGTTACTTTCTCGTAATGTAATCGCGATTTTCAGCTCTCTGAACTGTTTCTGATACCAAAATCTCAATTTTGATAAAGTGTGGGGCGGAGTGAATAGTAAATTGGGTCACCCACCTTCAGCAGGTGGAAGATATGATTGGTAGCACACATTAATTTTCATTACAAGAGAAGATTCAATTTTTAATTTTTTCCACTTCTAGAGGACCATTGTGGAAAGAGTACCCCCCTTTAAAAATCCTACAGGAAACAAATCATTTTTTGTTTATGGCATAACACAAACAAATAAAAAAAAAAAAAAAAAAAAAGGAAAAGTGAGACTGTGCCATTTCATTGTTTCATAACACAGATAAAAAGACTCAGCAATGACTGGCTGGTTTGGTACTTACAGCTGTTGACTCCATGCCTATGCCACACCTGGTACAGGTGCGACACCTGTCTTCTGCTACATCCCAGAAGTTATCCTCACCCTGACAGGAATCTTCACCTTCTCCGTGTACCTACATTTTAGGGAGATACATAAAAATAAAGCAATATGTTGAATTCTCAAGTGCTTGCTTTCTCTCCATGTGAAGCGATTTTCAGCTATTTAAATGCCGACTCAAATTTTCTGAGGATGATGCCCTATTTTTTAACAAATCTGTTTTTGTGCATAAGGTATACTAATACTTGTCCACATTTATCACTGTGTGAAATAGCTAAGCTCAAATTGGTATCCGTCTATAGGAATCACAACTTGCTATAAATTCCCAGATTTGGAATTTTTGTTACAAAGTATACTATGGTACTGTTATACTATTACTATAAACTTTACAAATTTAAACAGAAAAATTGAATAAATAATTGTATTTTAAATCTCTGGTCAGGCTTTTAAGAACCATAGCTGCCCTCAAATAGGTTGAAATTACGATAATTTCATTTTTTTCTGAAACCAACTTAATTTGGATAAACTGGAGGGGGGAAATGAGGTTGTTAATTGGGTCACCCTGTGTGTACTCACCCACTTAAATTCACAAGGAGGAAGATGTGCTGGCACACATTAATTTGCATTAGAGAAGTTTCAATTTTTAATTTTTTCCACTTCTAGAGGACCATTGTGTGAGCCTATCACCACGTTAGACAAGAATGTTATATGAAAACATGGGCTTGTGGAAATGGCATGGATGCCCACTATCCATTGAACAAAACTTCCCATTCTTATTTTAGAGTAAGAGAAGTGAAAATCCACTATAAAATTGGCGCAATAAAATACACAAGCATATGAAACTTTACCAAGCTCGATTACATTAGCCTTCAGTTTGTCCTTGTTCTCTAGTCAGTAACCATTTTATTTTCTGCGCAAACTTCCAACTACATACATGTAAGCATACATGCACTAATTTAAGCATGGTGCCCTGCCTTAACATCTTGTCCTGTATAGAACTTACCTGCATTAACAGTACAGCTGTGTAGTAGTATAAACCAATCCTGATGTAATCTACCCATGTTGTTCTGCTAGCATCCTGTCCACCAGTTCACACAACATTCTGGCAAGTGCAAATATACATTCTCAACCACTCAAATGATTGACTTTTCACAAGCACATTAAAGAGACATGAGGAGATTTCCAGAAAGAAGGCCCCCAAGTTTTCTGAACCCCGGTTTTTTACATATTTGGAATGCTTACCAATGTTTAGACCACACCTGAAGTGAATAGCAGATACGTCGTCTTTATGTAGAAGATGATGATTTAAGTAGTTTCTGTCGTGCACGCAAGAAAGTCAAAGCTGTTTTCTATGGGGAACAATTACGATAGCAGGCAAAGTTCAAACAATGTTTGCGGTTTTTTTGCACCTGTTTGTCCAATAACCTTTGAAACGTTCTCAGGTGGTCTACAACCGATCCGTGAAATTTGAGAGAAAATTCGTATCCTAAAACATTCTCCTCCTGTCACTTTAGTGTTGTATCGCACTGATTCGTAGTTACTTCCATCCGTTTCCCTGCCAAAACAGTGCACCCATTGTGGGTTGCAACGTAGACTGAGTAAACGCAAATATTAACGCAGCTTTGTTATGTCCAAGACTTAAGACCCAGAGTATATTAACCCCTGAATGACATTGGACCTCATCTGTTACCCCACAGAAGCCCCTTGTCTCAATGTAAGCCTACCAAGTATGAAAATCTTGATCCATCACCGCACTAAAAGGCTAGACACATTTTAGGCGACATGAAAGTCAATTTTGAGTTTATCGTTAGCAGTCCGCATCGCTTTGTGGATACCTAGAAATGCCTGCGTCAAAAATTCAGATTGAAAATAAATCATTTTCCAAAAATATCATTTTCAACAGGTTTTAGCAATTGGAAACAATATTTTTGTTTGTAAAACATATTTTTGATAACATTGAAGCAAAGCCAGGCCTTTTCTGCGCCCGACTTTTTCATAAACATTATTTTCATTTGGCACCATTTTAGTCAATAATGAAATCAATGAAATAATGAAAAGTGAAAAATTGAAACTCCCCTCATCCCAGGGGAAAATAAAGTAACGATAATCTCGTACAGGGTTTGGAAACTTGCCGGAAGAAGGACGAAACTGGAAAAAGGGATTTCTTCCAGTTTCTTCCAGAAGAAACGGGAAGAAATACAGAAATGTATTATTTTTTTTTAACAAACTAAAATTTGCACTTCAAATTTTAGTAACTTACACCAATCTGTGTTTTTTTTTTCAAATTAAGGGACATTAGCAGCGATATGGCGAGAGAATCGAAAAGGTGGAATGCATTCGTTTTAACTTATAAATCAGGGATAAGTTGTGTACAATTCCATATAACTGTTTATGTAGAAACAAACCACCAAATAGTGCCAAAAACTGAAGTATTTGAAAGAAAATTTTGTCATACCGTCCCCATAATAGACATCAGCGATTACGTCTCAAAATCTACAAAACAGCTGTATTGGGTTTACAGTAGGCAACAGCATAAAACACCGATCAACCACCTTTGTTGTTTGAGGTCAACTGTATTGATCATGGTGCCCCATATCACGCTTACATCTGGGAAATTCACCGGGAAAGGATTCTTTGATCTCAAGTCGAATTTTGATACGCAAGTATAGAATTTACAGAATCGGATTCAAAGTACTGCCTTGTCTTTAAATACGCGGATTCAAGCCAACCACTTCAGGTTATGTTTTTCGCAGATCCCATGCCAGTAACAAAACTACAAAAAATGAATTGTGATGAGTTTTCGATGTTTCGGATTAGGAATCGCTGCTAATCCCTTTAATTTCAAGTTTTAGCATGTTAGTATACGTCCCTCTCAGAAGTTAGAGGGGGATACACTAGCGATCGATACCTACCCCGCCGCGACCTTACTTTTGCACAAATGTCTCATTTGGGCCCGACCATAAACCTCTTATAAAAACCACATTAAAAATTTCGCTAAACACGAAAATAGTCCGCCGATGCGCGCACTACGTTTCGGGCAATTCACCGCCTATGCTCAGTGAATCGTCCTGATCCCAAATTGTTTTCTCCAAATCGTGTAACAACACAACCTGCCTGAGACCTCTTGTGGGTGGAAACAACCTTGTGGGAGGGTCGTAAGGTCGCGGAGGGTAAGTATCGATCGCTAGTGTATCCCCCCCTCACTTCTGAGAGGGAAATACACTGCGCTCTCGATTAGCTACCCTCCGCTACCTTAACTTTTGCACAGTTCCACTGTAGTCTCAGGCAGTGGAAGGTACGGGGAGGTAGTCCCAGCGCTAGCAGATCCCCGTCTCGCACCGAGAGCCTACCTAGAGCTCTTGATTGCGCTCACTTCTACTGGCCCACAGTGCTGCAGTAGCACGTCCCTTCTCCGCACCAGAAACTCTCGAAATAACTCTCTGAACCCGGGGTTGCGGAACTCCAACCTATAGAATCCAGGCAATATCCTGGATGGAGGAGCTTTGTAAGATGCCCTGAGGAGGAGTGAGCACGTACATCATGGGACCTAGCCCCAGAGCCGACCAACCGATCGTGATGTTTTCGGTGTGCGCTTCAGATGGTCGAGGCAACCCAGGCGGCTGTGTCCTTCGCTGCCGGTAAACTCAGATGGATGGGCCGTGGAGATGAACACCTGTTTTGTCTCCTGACCTGACCGGGCCACCAGGTTTCTCTGACCGTCCTGCGCCAAGGCCAGGTCCGGGAGAAACACTGGGCGTTGGTGTGGAAGACATGGTCTGATTCTTAGCAAGAAAACCCACTCGTGGGGGATTGACACGCCGTCCTTCGACCACTGCAGGTGAGCCTTGTCAATGGACAAATGCATGATTTCGGAACCCCGTCGCCCTGGAGCGACTGCCACAAGAAAGGCCGTTTGTCCTATATAACTCAGGAAGGCTGGCCCTCTTCAGTGGCTTGAATTCCCAGACGCTAATAACTGGAGCTAGCGGTAGATCCCCCTCCGGAACGAGTGAACAAACCGAAAACATGTCCTTCAGCAGATCCGTGAGGATCGGGCTCTTCGAGACTACTGGGGCGGACTCTGCGGCCCCGATGGAGCTGCCCCGATGGAGCGCCCCAATCGCGGGGCGGTAGCACCTGACTGTCCAAACCCTCATGGAAAATTTTCCCGTAGGAATCCCCGATCTGCCCTACAGACGCATACAGCGGATCGATCTCTCGCTTGGCGCACCATCTATAGAACGGGCGGAGTCGAAGCATGAAGATTCTCTAGTTGACTTCCGCCGTGCCTGAGCAACGAGCGCGGCAGCCTGTTCATAAGTCCCGCCTATGTGTATTTTTGGCGGAAATGCGCCAGCCAGACAGTCAGGTTGAGTGCACGGATGGTAACGCCCGGGACTTACGTGGTCTCTGAGGACCGGCTTATCCGATCCCCCACGCTGAGGAGCAAGACGGGTCCCCCACTAGTCAGCTCCAAAGGCCGTGGGAACCACCGCTGAGGCGCCACAAGGTGTGGGCCACCAACAAACCAGGCCATATGTCGTACCGAGCTACCCCGTTCTCGAGGACTCTCTATCCTCGCATGGGGGGAATTCGTAGGCAGATTAATTCCCCGCCATCCGCCACCATTTGCAATCCCGCCCCACGGCTCTGGGAATTAACTCCAAGAGTAGTACGCCTGAAGCTGGTGAATTCCACGGCGGAGGCGAATAGGTCCATGTGGGGACGCCGTAGCCTCTGAAAAAGTAACTCGGCCGACTGCCGGCGAGGCCGCCATTTCCCACTGACCCACCCCTTCCCTTCGATGGCGCCTGGCTTGCGTGCCCTTCCTGGAGAGGGTCTAAGACATTCTCCACCCCTGGTACCTGTGGCTTGCTATCATGGCCATTGCCCGTTGCCCCTGCACCACTCTAGAGCCTGACTACCTCCTTGCAGAGCTGGGGCTCCTTGTCGTCCCCCCCCCTCCTTGTTTTATAAGGTCACTACCGTCATGATGTCGCATCGTACCAGGATTCGCCTTTTCCCCTGGTCCGGGCGACCCGTCTTCAGTGGCAGGAATATTTCCCCCGCAGCTCGAGCACATTGATATGATGGCGACCAACGGCCTGACACTTTTCGTAGGAACCCAGTTGTCCCCCACCCCGACTTTGACGCTTCTGGTGACAGCTGTCCACGGAAGGTGTAATATCCATGAAGTGGTGCTCCCCCTCAAGTTGCGGGGATGCGTCCACCAACTGAGATCGGGGGCCAGCTTCAGGTGCACTGGAATCCGGAGGGACATGGGTGTACCAAGGGTCAAGTAACCTGAGCATGTGTATCTGGATTCCCCTCATGCGTAATCTGCAATGGGGAACCATCCCGATGACGCTGGCCAGAAGTCCCAGAAGCCGAGGCCATAGCCTGGCTGGGAACCGACCTGGCTCTCCGAAGATTGCTCGGCACACGCCACGACCGAGCTCACTCTCTCTGCCGAGGCCTCACCTTGCCGCCAGACAGTTCAATTTCGCTCCCAGAAAGTGGGGTCTATGGGAGGGCGAGACTGCTGACTTGTCAAGGTTGACGGTGAAAACCGAGAGACCTCATCAGGTCTTCACCCTCCTCGATAAAGGCTTGAAGCCTCTGCGAGGATGGTGCCACAAGTAAGCCGGTCCGTCTCGGTAGAACGAAGATTGTCCTGCCCCCTCGCCTGAGGAAAAAAAAACTCGCGCTACCACCACCTTTAAAACTACATGACCTTGTCGCATATAAACTAGCGGAAGCTCGCGACCAGTGATAGGGTCCAATACCACGTTGATCGTCGTATCAGTGGCGGCTTTTGGAAGCGACCTGTCCGGCTCCGTCATGGGCCGTGCCAGGTGGGCAAAAACCACTTGCTGGGCGTTGATCAGGCTAGGGCCATCCCTAGCCAGGGAGTCAAAGCCGGCAGCTCGCCATCACCGCTCGCCGTATCCACGGTTTGAACTCCGGAATGGGGGCGGGGGCACGAGATTTACCCCCAGCGCCCTTGACCCCTGGGGAGAGTCTGAAGGGGGGACGCATCTCGAGTACCGGTCCCGAGACATCTCCAACGTGGCCCCCCCCCCCCCACCATGCCCTTGTTAAGGAGAAGGTGGAGTAGAACCCCTTTGGGATTGGAATGCGAGAGTCATATCACGTCAACGATTTGGCCAGCAGGCCAGCTATCTCTTGCAGAGGCGCTTCCGCAGCAGTCTCTTGAGAGGGGCGACACCTCACCCCTCTGTGTCGTGGGGGAGGGCAGCTGTGGACTCTTGTGCGTACCCCGTGGGTTTAAAGCCAATCTAGGACGAGGTTTCGAGGTCACTGGCCTGCCCACGTTCCCGCAAAATTCCATAGGCCACCCGCCTACCCATTGGATGAGATTGCTGTCTGGGTATCATACAACGACCTGCGCGGTCCCCTTGACTCCCTCGGCCTGTGGGCTTTATCGACCCTTTGCGTTTTTTACTTTAGATCTCGTCTCTTACGGCTGGGTTACCCGTCGCTTTACCGCCGGAGCTTCCTCCCTGGTTCTGATGGGCTTTGGAGCCCTGTAGTTGTATCGCTGGCTGAGCGCCCCATTGAGGGGCCCACTGAAGGAAGAACCTTAATAGAACCCACTCCGGTTTAGTATGAGGTCCAAAACATGTTTAGATCCGTCCCAACACATCCCCTAGTCGATGGGAGACTCTCGGTGACAACTCCCAGTAAGCCGCTCTGGGCCCAGCGGTGTAACCAGGTATGAGGGTCCTCTTCCCGCCCCGGGAAGGCTTTCCTAACCAAGGGATCCTGTCCACCTTCCCCTCGGAGTGTACCGAGTCCCATGGTGGTCGTAAGATCCCTTGACAGAGATATAAAAGGCATTGAGCTTTGGAGGCTTGGGCGGACTGGCTGTCACCGACCCCGAGATCTGACCCACCTGCGGGGGAGACTAACTCCAACCGCATCACGGCGTCCGAAGGGGACCCGCAAAATAGGGCCGAAACACTAGGGGTTAGCAGCCGTTCACGCAACTGACCTTCCCCCGACTCGTAGGACGATGGCGGGAGCCTATATGGGTCGCCCCAGGTTCTGCAATGGGTTCTCGTAATCCCATGCGAATCGATCCTCCGGCCTCGGCTCCTCCAGCTGTAGTGCCCTTGGGTTGACGCTCCCTGGGGGAGGATTTTTCCGTCCACGGGACCCTCGACCCCGGGGGCGGTCTCCGGCGTGAGCCGGTGAGTTCGGAGTACCTGCGAATATGAAACCCTGTGCCATAGATGCCCAGGGGGATTCGCCCGATGGGCAGGCACGGCTCTGCGGTTGGTCCACTTGCCTTTTCCCTTCCTCACCACTTTGTGGGAGGAATTAGGAGGGCAGGTACACTTTTTTTGCCGTGAGGACCTTGCATTACAGAGGGAACGGCGTTAACTCGGACCCCCCCACCATCCCTCGTCGTATCTGTGCCGTGGTGAGGGGCCGACGGAGTTTTGGGATTGATCTCCCGTCCACCGTACGGTCGAAGGGAGGACCCGGTATGGTCCACTAACTGAGGTGGCACGCTAGATCTCTTATATTTGTATGGTCCGTGACTGGTCTGCCGCCGACCAGGTCGACGCCTGGTCCCGCCCTGTAATACACCGGCGGGAGCTAGACCCGAGGTTCGGGTCCAGCCTCACTTTCGACCTGCCCGTGTCTGGTCGTTTGTAAGGGTTGGATTCGACCAACCATCTCCGCGACGGAGGAGCGGAAGGGTATCCTTCCGTCGGAATCAGCTCCATCCCTCCCCTTTTCAAGTTGGAGGTGGACGCCAACGTCTTCATCCCCGAAAAGAGCTTACTAGCGCTAGCTCCGCGACCAGCGTCGCCGTCGGCACGCGCCCTTTTGGTCGGCCTCTTGGACGTCCTGACGCCGCGTGCAGTGACTTGATATCCTTCTTGTCCTTGCGACCTGCCCAGCTTATGCGGTGGGTCGAACCCGGGGGTCCTTCTTTGAGACCGCGCACCCGGGGATTCTCTTTAGAGACCTCTTCAAGTAAACGAGCGGAGATCAGACACTACTGCGGACGTCAGGGTGTCCGCGGGGGACCCTGGCCTATTCCCTCTCTGCTCCCCCATGGTGGCGCACTGCGGGAACAGGACTCTCCCTGATACCACGGGCGGGATTGCTTCGTCGGAGAGACAACTGGGGGACTGGGTGTCCCCTTATCCCTAGCGACGGCCTCCCTGCGTCAGGTTCTCACATGACTTTGCCTTTTGGCCTTGAGGGCTGTCTTACGTACCTCTTACATTATTAAAGGCTGCCATGCCCGTCTGTCCACTTTTCATCGATGGTGCAACCGTACTTGGTTGAGTCCATATTGGTGTCGCTTGATTGGTCCTATCTGTAAAATAGACATTAAAGAAATTAACAGAATTATTACCCGGGAGTAAGAGAGAGCGAGGGTTACCCCCACACAATAAACTGGGACCATGACCCGACCCCGAAAGAAGCTCTATCCATCCACCGTACCCTGGGTCCAGCCCTTAGAGTTCCCCGACCTATTGAAGGGGGCCCACCTCCTTCCCTGTAAGCCCGACTGGTAGAGAGCACACGCGACCGTGTCCCAGACCTCCGTACCCAAGTCCCGACCTCGGTGAGGATGGATGGGGATGGGCTGACTTTCCTATGTAAAAACTCGATCATGGGATGGTATTGGGCGGTAAAGCCACCGACCATCCGCCTCAAGTTATAGTCATCCAGCTACCCATCAGATTCCCCCCGGACTGGGGGCAGCGACAGGAGGGGGGTCAGGGCGGACTTGCTTCGTGAAACTTCGAAGGATGGCAGGAGCGGGAGCCCCAGGCCCTTCAACTTCAAGTTGTAGGCATCCAGCGACCCTTCGACCCCCCCCCCCCCCCCCCCCCCACCCCCCCCCGCGGGACCCGATCCTACGCATGGTGATGGGGCGGATAGAGATGGGCAATGTCCCCCCCTTCCCAATACTCAAAAGGGAGATCCTGGGCCCGCCCGGGCCCGGAAAAACCCAGGACCTGAAAGGGAAACGCTTATTAGACCCTTCCGGTTTGAGGAGGGAGGGGGGGCCAAAACACTTTATATCCGTCCCAACACATTCCTATCGATGGGGAGACTCTCGGTGAAAAACTCCAAACTAGTTGGCATGGTCCCATGTGGGGTGACCCCCCCTAATCTGACTCAACCTGCCCCAAAATCCCTCTACTGGACCCCAGGGACAGGACCCGCCCAACACCCCTAGGATAGGCCCCCGGGGTGGGGGATCGAGCCCCAGGGGACACAAGGCAAAACACCAAACATGACTTATGGCACCACAGGCGCACCACCTGAAGTAAAACAAAAACATGGAAATCATCCTGAAAAGATCCGATCAGATCTTTTTTTAAACCATACCTAAAAAATATCATATTTTTTTGGACGAAAGGCATACATAAAAACCACCGTTTTTTATGCCACGACGGCTTACTCATATCAATACGCACATGTGCGGTATATCCGGCTAGAATTTGTTTCACTTTTTCCTGGCCCCTAGCCTGATCAATAAAAGTTGAGAGAAGGTTGTAAAATCACCCGTTCTTCAGTAAAACGTACGTTCGTCAAAAGACCGGAGGATAGAAGTGGATTTTATAGAGGGTTACCCCCGCACAAATCTCGTGCTAGGATAGGCGGTCTCTTACATGCTACAATTCGTCTACACTGCGAGTAAAAACATAGAAATTACATCTAACTCGCGCCGAATAACACTAAAATCGTAGGCTACTTTTTGTCTATAATACTTACGTGCTCGAATCGACGTTTCTTTCTGGTTAAGTTGCAGCTATTTGCCGGCGATTGGAAGTTTTTTTCCGGTAGCGTCAGCGATAAGCATGCTCCCAATTTGAGAACAATTTGATAAGGACCTCACCGCGCATGGCGGTGAGTTGCCCGCAAATAGTTCGCGCTATCGGCGGACTATTTTCGCAGTAGCGAAATTTTTAATGTTGTATAGAGGTTTCTGGTCGAGCCACTGATACATTTTGTGCAAAAGTAAGGTCGGGCGTAGGTAATCTGATCGAGAGCGCAAGTGTACTGAAAGATTTTTCCTAGCGTCAGCAATACAGCGTGGTCCACTGTGAGAACATTGTAAGGCCGATTCACCCCGCGCATGGGCGTTGGAATTGCCCGAAAAGTAGGCTCGCTATCGGCGGACTGATTTTTCGGTAGCGAAATTTTTTAATGTGGTATAGAGGTTTTCTGGGGGGCGGCCCAAATGAACATTTGTGCAAAGTAAGGTCTCGGAGGTAGCTATCGAGATCGCATTGTATCTGAAAGTACATAGTAAGTCAATGTTGTTCACAATTTTGTTTAAGTGTCTTGCATTTCAAAATTAACAGATATAATTGTAACCCATTTCCAACAACTTCATGTGCACATTTATACTATCACGTTGTATTGTCTATGCAAACAATGAAAAAGCTTTAAAAATCTGTATGCCAGTGTGTTAATTTAATAACACAAATCACAAAATTGCAACCATTATTGTTCTTTTGTTTTAATGTTTTGTGTATACATATAACTTAGTATTGCTTTAGTGGGGAGAACCTGGTTAGGGAAGACATATAAGCATTTGTTTAAAGAAATTGGAAGCTGTTCAAGTCTTTCACAAGAGATTCTCTGCTTGGCCTTTCCTGGTGTGAAAAGTGTCTACTCAATTTTCTGTTCAGTAATTTGTTCTATTTTAGGCCTTGTGATCAATGTGCTTTTAATAAATGCGATTGATGGGATGTAGGGGGTCCCTTAATGGTTATTTTAAATTACTTCACTATAGTTCATTCCTTTATAAAATATCACACCAAAAGTGTAAGTTAACCGAATTGTATACCAAAAAGTTCACCCACGGACACAACACACCGTAATCATGCTACCATAAGGTGACGTAAAAGAAAAACATGTTTCTCTTCCCCGCCCGCTTCCTTTTTTGAGGGCCGCCTCGATTTTTGTTTATTTTCCAAAAAGATGAAAAATATCAATAAAAAAACCCGAAATCCTCCTGAAATGGTACTTTGCAAGACCGTACTTTCTTCATAATACTGCATAGACTCTCTCTAAGGAATAACTTGAAAAACAGCGGTAAGAAATTTCCATATGCTGTTTAAGCCAATCGGCAAAACTTAAGTACGACTGTGCCCTTCTCTTTCTCTGAACATAACTCTGAACACATTGTCTGAATATCACCAAACGTCAGGCGCGACCAAACTGAAATGACGAAGATCGTCCTACAGCACATCTCGGACAATGCCATGAGAAATTCTCTGGTGGGCTAAAATAACCGTCTTGACTCTTACGATGCGGGTGTGATTATTTACGTGCAACTTCTCTCAACAAGTTCAATCTTTTCATCTCCAACTTCAAACCTATTAGACCCTGTAGTAACGAATGTGCTTTTCCGTTGATCAGAGGACCTTTTCATGTAATTTTTCCAAACTAACAGTTTTTCTTAGTGTGGTGAATATGGATGGATGCCATATGAGCTTATTAGTAAACCCTATCACAAGCACTATTATACAGTCCGAATTCTAATTAGTGCTTTATTTAAGGGTAGGGGTAATAATCGTCTTTAAATTTAAAAAAGGTATTTTAGTAAACAGTGGATAAAGACAGGGTCGGTCACGCAACTGCCAGCTATGTACTGAAAGCCTAACGATCCTGTGCATGCTTCAAGTTCCTTTCAGACACCTAACTTTCAGGTAACAATGCCTTTAACAACCTAAATTCCGAAAGAATTTCACAACATGAAATGGACCATTTAACGACCGTTTTGGTATGTGTGATCGCATGATGATCAATTGAGTATTTTACCTTCTTTCATGTCTTAAGGATAGGGTTGTCCACCATGGACCCCGTTAGGTGGTGTAATTATGCGATCGTACTTTTCAGGATGGAATTAAGAATTCTGCCTGCACCTTGAATTCGACACCCTTAACATGCGTTTATTCCGTTATTGTTGCTAAATTCATAGGGTATATTGGGCAGAATAATAAATTTCTTTCCCATTTATCCAGCGCGGATTTGGCGCGGAGAGGGTTGATTTATTGATGCGGGCGGAAAAATGCTAATTGGCCGAAAATCGCGCAGCGGATTCCAGGTTTTCTAAAAACGCGATTCGGGGAGGGCGGCCCCAAAATCCAAATTTCAGACTTCGCCCATTGGTTTTAAACACATAGTGAAATCTTACGAAAAAATCTGATTTTTTATATGTTGTCAAGGAATATGTTCTATTCAAAACGTGGAGTTGAAAATCACTCCACTGGAAGGGTTATTTTCGCTTTCTGATTGTTTTGTATAAAACGAACAAGGACAAGTCGTATGTGAAGTCCTGGAAACACCCATACCGCCCCACTCAAATCACCAATGGTTTTGATAGTTTTGCACGCAGTATGACATTTTTGTGTTGTGTTGCTATAATGAATGATGCTTGGCCGCGTCCCCCGCCCTTCGCGAATTCCCCGGGCCCCAGCCTTCGTGGATTTTAGTGTTAGTTTCATAGCCCTCTTTACACTTACAGATATCGCGCCCACATCAATGCATGATACATCATACGTTGACGATGTTAAATAAATACGACTGGCGGAGAGGTTAACACGAGAATGCGATTCCTACCTACTGTGGAAAATTTGTTTCTGGTGGCAAATACAATTGATCACTGTTTTCTGTCAATATAAAGGGCCGATTGGCAATGCTATTACGTGGTTGAAATTTCCCCGGAAATTTTCACCATGGGTTTTCGTGAAATCTTAAGTTTTATAACAGTCAACACTCAAAATACAAACTATCTTGCCCCACCATTGGGTAGGTAATGGTTTTGAGACACGTAATCTAAAAGGATACTTGTAAAAACATTTACTAAGCATCATTCTGCATGAGGTCCATCCTGTAAATTTACCGGCCCCCCCGTCAAAATACCATGAGCGTCCTTCGTTTCAGTTTATTCTGTTGACAATGATTATGATTTTTAGAGATTTGCATATGAAACTCTTGTCCTAACAACTTAAACACTAAGATGTGCTAAACATGGTGCTAACACTATTAATAAAACATTGTAATATGTTCAGTTTCTTGTGTGACCTTAACTGTCTCTGTTAGTTTTTTGACTCCATGTGATAAGGTTAATAACACCTGGAGTTGACGAAAATCTTGAGATGGGGCCATCTTGAAAAAGAAAAACCCCCTCCTCCTCCTTTTTTTCAAAACCCGGGGGCACCGGACGAGAAACATGTTTTTTTTACTTGCCTAAGGTCGTTCCTAATTGTCCAGTCCAGGATGATGTCACTCTTGTTGAAACCAAACCCTATCATGAAGCAACTGCGCTGAGAGTAGATAGTCCTTCAAATTTGGTGCATTTTTCGAAGCATTATCAACTATAAAAATGCCGGCGCCTGTGTACCCGGGATGGCCGGCACTTGCACACAGGTGTTTTTAATGTTAAACTCTCCGGCCAAGTCCCAGCCCCTGCGGGCAACATATTTAAGGTCAAACCACTGCAAAGTCCTGACCCCCTGCTATCCTGAACAAAATGTCAAAATGCGTCACACCTGATTGTGCCTTCACTTTGATTATGCTGCTTTTTACTCTTGCTGTATGGTAGCTTGTCTACGCCGTTTAAATATGTTTTTTTAGAAACTTTGCGCTTCTGTTTGTCCCGACCCCAAGCCCTGCTTTTTTGGACATGCGTGAACTCCCTGAACAAGTCTCGGCATATAACGCCCAGGTACACCCGGGCAAAAAAAGGATCAACTCCACGGCTATCAGGTAGTACAATTCCCGGCCATCCTCGGGTACCCGGGGGCCGGGGCAAATTTTTGGATGGTCCATCTTGTTGTCCAACTGAATAGTTTTTATTGGTTACAACCTGCATTTTTCAGTTAATTTGAGTATTGCCAAACAATTTTTTCTGCTGCCTGAATAGTAGCTACCCGTTTTTTACATTGTTCCATGTCGGCTTCTCAACTCAACGGTATTATCATGCCGCTGTACATAGTTCCCGATTTACGAGTTGACCTATAGACCGTATTCATAGCCAGCTATGTTTGGTTGACAAGATATACGCATTCCAGTACTACAATCCTTCAACCAGTTCCGCCACTTATCCCTTCAATCGCTAAACATGGATCGTTTGACCGCTAATGTTATGTAGTCCTGGAATGTTATGCATCTTGTCCACCACATGTCTTTGGCTGACGTCATATTGAATACGTCTATATTGGACGACCTAAAACAGGTTCACTATTCCCGAAAATTGAAAAAGGGTTCATATACCAAATTTTAAAAAGGTTTGGTTATTTCTGAACAAGGGGTCCCTATTCTCATTCCGTATTTCAGAAGAGGTTCACTATTCCGATTGGTTTTTTTAATAAACCATTGAGTATTGAAGCAGACAATTTATGATAATATCAAAGTTTAGTTTCAAGTTAGTTCCAATTATCCAATTTTCTAATGCCAAAAAAAAGTTTGTTGTCTCAGAAGAAAGTGAAAATGCAATTTTTTTCATTTTTTAATAAAAATGCTAAGCAAAACGCGCATGTTATAGTAAGGGCCTGAAGTAAACCTTGGAAGACTACAGATATATGTGAATGGGGATGGAGGGGGAGGTGGTTGGTGGTCGCCCATGTGGAATAATTGAAAGAGGGTGAGGGGCAAATTCAGTGGTGGGGTGAGAAATGTTGGAAATGGAGTCAGGGACTGCACACGAAATGAAGGAGTGGACCCCAAGTTGGCAGCGAGACTTTGTGTGTGGAAGATGCAAAGTGGAGTTGAGGGAGTGGGGTTGGGGCAGGATGTGGAAAATTGTGGACAGGTGGAACTGTGAAGGAGTTCACATATCTAGGACAGGGTTTTAGTGCGGTGTTGGCTGTGAGGCGGCTGTGACAGCCCGAGTAAGGTATGGGGGGTACTTTTAGAGAATGTGGAGAGTTGTTACTTGGCAGAAGATTTCCTTTGAAGAGAAAGGGATGGTGTCAGGCCAAGCCAAAATGATCGTATGCGACGGGACAGAATTTGATGATGCATTTTCTTTGCACCTCTTTACCATTTAGAGCAAGACATTTATAAATGGCACGCGGCTGTTGAAATGGCATTGAATGACCCGATTCCATTCATACAAAAAAAATCTTCTATTTTAGAGTAAGAGAAGTTAAAATCCACTATAAAATGTGGTGCATTAAAATTACACAGCATATAAACTTTACCAAGCTCGATTACATTAGCCTTCAGTTTGTCCTTGTTCTCTAGTCAGTAACCAATGTTATTTTCTGCGCAAACTTCCAACTACATACAGTAAGCATACATTGCACTAATTTAAGCATGGTGCCCTCCTAACATCTTGTCCTGTATAGAACTTACCTGCATTAACAGTACACACAGCTGTGTATGTAGTTAAAACCAATCCTTGATGTAATCTATCTACCCTGTTGTTTCTGCTAGCATCCTGTCAACAAGTTCAAACAAACATTCTGGCAGTGCAAATATCAATGAATCACCCACTCAAATGTTGACTTTCCACGCACAGTAAAGATACATGAGGAGATGTCCAGAAGATCCCCCCCAATTTTCTTGAACCCCTTTTTAACACATATTTGGAATGCCTTACCAATGTATAGACCACACCTGAAGTGAATCGCGAATACGTCCTTCTGTATAAATGATGATTTAGTATTTGCTTGTTCTAGTCGTGCACGACAGAAGTCAAAGCATGGTTTTTCTATGGGGAACAATTACGATAGCAGCAAGTTCAAAACAAGGTTTGCGGTTTTTCTTTTGCACACCTGTTTGTCCAATAACTCTTTGAAACTTCTCAGTAGGTGGTCTACACCCGATTCCAGTGAAATTTGAGAGAACTTCGTAATCCGAAAAAATCTCCTCCGTCCTTTTAAGTGTTGTTCCGCACTGATTCGTAGTTACGTACACCGTTTCCTCGTTCCCCTGCCAAACATTGCACCATTGTGTTTGCACGTAACGGAGTAAACCGCAACATATTAACTCAAGCATTTGTTAGGTCCCAAGAAATAAGACCCAGAGTATCATTGACCCCTGAATGACCTTTGTCCCTTCATCTGTGCCACCCACAAAGTAACCCTGTCTCAATGTAGCATACCAATTATGAACTCGATCCATCATTGCACTAAACGGCTATACAACATTTAGGCGCATGAAATCAATTTTGGAGTTTATCGTAGCAGGTCCCATCGCTTTGGAGACCCTAGAAATTCCCTGCGTCCAAAAATTCAAGATTGTCCACAATAACTTCATAATTTTTCAAAAATATCATTTTCAACCGTTTAGCAATTGGAAACATAGTTTTTGTTTGTAAAACATATTTTGAACCATTGAAAGCAAAACAGCCTTTTTCTGCCGGCCCTACTTTTAAGAAAATTTATTTTCATTTGCACACACATTTTTAGGTCAATAATGAAATCAGATAAATAAAAAGTGAAAAAGTAGAAACTCCCCTCATCAACCAGGAAAATAAAGTAACGATAACCTCCTGACAGGTTTTGGGAAACTTCCCGAAGAATGGAAGTACACTGGAAAAAATAAGGGATTTCTTCTTCCAGTTCTCCAAGAAGAACTGTAAGAAATAAGATGTTATATAACAAACTAAATTTGCACTCAAATTTTAGTAACTTTAACAGCACGACAATCTTTTTGTTTTTTTCAAAATTAAAGTGATTAGCGCAAGCGATATTGCGAGAGAATCGACAAAATGTGGAATTCAATTCGTTTTAACTTATAAATCAGATAAGTGTGTACCATTCCATATAACTGCTTTATGTAGAAACAACCACCAAAAGGCAAAAAACATGACGTATTTTGAGAACATTTGTCATACGTCCTCCCATAAATAGACATACACCGACGTCTGAACTCTACATAAACCAGCTGATTGTGTTTACAGTAGCACACATAAACAAAGATCACCACCTTTGTGTTTGAGGTCAAACTGTATATGAGTCATGTGCTAAATAATCCACGCTTAAATCCTGGGGATATTCCAGAGAAAAGCTTCTTTGAATCTCAAGTCGGAATTTTGATACGCAACGGATATAATGAAAGAATCGGATAAATAGTACTGCCTTGTCTTTAAATAAATCCGCGGATTTCAAGCCAACCACTTGCAGGTTATGTTTGCATATTAATGCCAGTAACAAAAATCAAAATATGAAGTTTGATGATTTTTTTATTTTGTCGTGTTTCGGAATTATCAATCGCTGCTAATCCCTTTAATTTACAGTTTTTAGCAGTTATATCTTCCCTCTCAGAATTGAGAGGGGGATACACTAGCGAGCGATACCTACCCTCCGCGACCGTACTTTTGCACAAATGTCCATTTGGGCCGACCATAAACTCTATACACATTAAAAATTGCGCTACCGCGAAAATAGTTCGCCGATAGCGCGCACTATTATTCGGGCAACTCACCGCCTATGCGCAGTGCAATCGTCCCTTATCCAAATTGGTTTCTCAAATCGTGTACACACAACGCTTCCGAGACCTTCTGTGGTGGAAAAAAACATTGTGGGAGGGTCGTAAGGTCGCGGAGGGTAGGTATCGATCGTTAGTGTATCCCCCTCCACTCGAGATGGAAACCTGCGCTCGCGATAGCTACCCTCCGCGCCCTTACTTTTGCACAGTATCCCACTGGTAAGTCTCAGGCAGTGGAAGGTACGGGGAGGTAGTTACCAGTGCTAGGCACTATCCCCGTCTCGCACCGAGATACTTACCTACAACTCTTGATTGTGCTCACTTCTACTGGCACACAGTGCTGCAGTAGCCACGTCCCTTCTCCGCACCAGAACTGGCTCGAAAATAACTCTCTGAAACGCTGGGTTTGCGGAACTCCAACCTATAGAATCCAGGACATCCTGTATTGATGAGCCTTTGTAAAATGCCCAGGAGGATGCGTGAGCACGTACATCATTGGACCTAGCCCAAGAGTGGCCGACCACCGATCGTGAGGTTTTTTCGGTGTGGCGCTTCAATATGGTCGAGTCAACCCAGCGGCTGTGTCCTTCGCGCCGGTAACCATATGGAGGGCCGTGGAGAGGAAATCTGTTTTGTCTTCCTGACCTGACCAGGCACCAGGGTTTCTCTACCGTCCTGCAGACCAAGGCCAGGTCCGGGAGAAACACGGGCGGGGTGTGAAAGACAGTCTGAATTCTTAGCAAGAAAACCCACTCGTGGGAGGATGGACAACGCCGTCCTCGACCACCGCAAGGAGCCTCGTCAATGGACACGGTATGTATTTCGGAACCCCTTCGCCCGGAAGCTACTGCCACAATAAAGTAGCCCGTTTTCCTAGATAAAATCCAGAGGCTGGCCCTCTTTCAGTGGGCTTGAATTCCGTACGCTAAGAACTGGAGCATTAGCGGCAGATCCTACTTCGGAACGAGTGACAACCGAAAACGTCCTTCGCAGATCCGTGCGATCGGGCCTCTTCGAGAACTACTGTGTCGGACCTGCGGCCCCATGGAGCGGCGTCCCCGATGGAGCGCCCCCGTCGTGGTGCGGTAGCAACCTTACTGTCCAACCCTCATGGAAAATTCGTAGGAAATCCCCCGATCTGCCCTACAGAGGCAGACAGCGTCTGATCTCTCTATTGCGCACCCTCTTAAACCGGCGAGTCGAGACTCGAAAGATTCTCTAGTTGACTTCCGCCTTGCCTGAAGCAGCGAGCGCGGCAGCTGTTACAGAAAAGTCCCGCCTGATTAATGTTGGCGGAACTGCGCCAGACAGTCAGGTTGAGTGCGCGGATGGTAACGCCCGGGACTTACGTGGTCTCTGAGGACCGGCTTATCCGATCCCCCACGCTGAGGAGCAAGACGGGTCCCCCACTAGTCAGCTCCAAAGGCCGTGGGAACCACCGCTGAGGCGCCACAAGGTGTGGGCCACCAACAAACCAGGCCATATGTCGTACCGAGCTACCCCGTTCTCGAGGACTCTCTATCCTCGCATGGGGGGAATTCGTAGGCAGATTAATTCCCCGCCATCCGCCACCATTTGCAATCCCGCCCCACGGCTCTGGGAATTAACTCCAAGAGTAGTACGCCTGAAGCTGGTGAATTCCACGGCGGAGGCGAATAGGTCCATGTGGGGACGCCGTAGCCTCTGAAAAAGTAACTCGGCCGACTGCCGGCGAGGCCGCCATTTCCCACTGACCCACCCCTTCCCTTCGATGGCGCCTGGCTTGCGTGCCCTTCCTGGAGAGGGTCTAAGACATTCTCCACCCCTGGTACCTGTGGCTTGCTATCATGGCCATTGCCCGTTGCCCCTGCACCACTCTAGAGCCTGACTACCTCCTTGCAGAGCTGGGGCTCCTTGTCGTCCCCCCCCCTCCTTGTTTTATAAGGTCACTACCGTCATGATGTCGCATCGTACCAGGATTCGCCTTTTCCCCTGGTCCGGGCGACCCGTCTTCAGTGGCAGGAATATTTCCCCCGCAGCTCGAGCACATTGATATGATGGCGACCAACGGCCTGACACTTTTCGTAGGAACCCAGTTGTCCCCCACCCCGACTTTGACGCTTCTGGTGACAGCTGTCCACGGAAGGTGTAATATCCATGAAGTGGTGCTCCCCCTCAAGTTGCGGGGATGCGTCCACCAACTGAGATCGGGGGCCAGCTTCAGGTGCACTGGAATCCGGAGGGACATGGGTGTACCAAGGGTCAAGTAACCTGAGCATGTGTATCTGGATTCCCCTCATGCGTAATCTGCAATGGGGAACCATCCCGATGACGCTGGCCAGAAGTCCCAGAAGCCGAGGCCATAGCCTGGCTGGGAACCGACCTGGCTCTCCGAAGATTGCTCGGCACACGCCACGACCGAGCTCACTCTCTCTGCCGAGGCCTCACCTTGCCGCCAGACAGTTCAATTTCGCTCCCAGAAAGTGGGGTCTATGGGAGGGCGAGACTGCTGACTTGTCAAGGTTGACGGTGAAAACCGAGAGACCTCATCAGGTCTTCACCCTCCTCGATAAAGGCTTGAAGCCTCTGCGAGGATGGTGCCACAAGTAAGCCGGTCCGTCTCGGTAGAACGAAGATTGTCCTGCCCCCTCGCCTGAGGAAAAAAAAACTCGCGCTACCACCACCTTTAAAACTACATGACCTTGTCGCATATAAACTAGCGGAAGCTCGCGACCAGTGATAGGGTCCAATACCACGTTGATCGTCGTATCAGTGGCGGCTTTTGGAAGCGACCTGTCCGGCTCCGTCATGGGCCGTGCCAGGTGGGCAAAAACCACTTGCTGGGCGTTGATCAGGCTAGGGCCATCCCTAGCCAGGGAGTCAAAGCCGGCAGCTCGCCATCACCGCTCGCCGTATCCACGGTTTGAACTCCGGAATGGGGGCGGGGGCACGAGATTTACCCCCAGCGCCCTTGACCCCTGGGGAGAGTCTGAAGGGGGGACGCATCTCGAGTACCGGTCCCGAGACATCTCCAACGTGGCCCCCCCCCCCCCACCATGCCCTTGTTAAGGAGAAGGTGGAGTAGAACCCCTTTGGGATTGGAATGCGAGAGTCATATCACGTCAACGATTTGGCCAGCAGGCCAGCTATCTCTTGCAGAGGCGCTTCCGCAGCAGTCTCTTGAGAGGGGCGACACCTCACCCCTCTGTGTCGTGGGGGAGGGCAGCTGTGGACTCTTGTGCGTACCCCGTGGGTTTAAAGCCAATCTAGGACGAGGTTTCGAGGTCACTGGCCTGCCCACGTTCCCGCAAAATTCCATAGGCCACCCGCCTACCCATTGGATGAGATTGCTGTCTGGGTATCATACAACGACCTGCGCGGTCCCCTTGACTCCCTCGGCCTGTGGGCTTTATCGACCCTTTGCGTTTTTTACTTTAGATCTCGTCTCTTACGGCTGGGTTACCCGTCGCTTTACCGCCGGAGCTTCCTCCCTGGTTCTGATGGGCTTTGGAGCCCTGTAGTTGTATCGCTGGCTGAGCGCCCCATTGAGGGGCCCACTGAAGGAAGAACCTTAATAGAACCCACTCCGGTTTAGTATGAGGTCCAAAACATGTTTAGATCCGTCCCAACACATCCCCTAGTCGATGGGAGACTCTCGGTGACAACTCCCAGTAAGCCGCTCTGGGCCCAGCGGTGTAACCAGGTATGAGGGTCCTCTTCCCGCCCCGGGAAGGCTTTCCTAACCAAGGGATCCTGTCCACCTTCCCCTCGGAGTGTACCGAGTCCCATGGTGGTCGTAAGATCCCTTGACAGAGATATAAAAGGCATTGAGCTTTGGAGGCTTGGGCGGACTGGCTGTCACCGACCCCGAGATCTGACCCACCTGCGGGGGAGACTAACTCCAACCGCATCACGGCGTCCGAAGGGGACCCGCAAAATAGGGCCGAAACACTAGGGGTTAGCAGCCGTTCACGCAACTGACCTTCCCCCGACTCGTAGGACGATGGCGGGAGCCTATATGGGTCGCCCCAGGTTCTGCAATGGGTTCTCGTAATCCCATGCGAATCGATCCTCCGGCCTCGGCTCCTCCAGCTGTAGTGCCCTTGGGTTGACGCTCCCTGGGGGAGGATTTTTCCGTCCACGGGACCCTCGACCCCGGGGGCGGTCTCCGGCGTGAGCCGGTGAGTTCGGAGTACCTGCGAATATGAAACCCTGTGCCATAGATGCCCAGGGGGATTCGCCCGATGGGCAGGCACGGCTCTGCGGTTGGTCCACTTGCCTTTTCCCTTCCTCACCACTTTGTGGGAGGAATTAGGAGGGCAGGTACACTTTTTTTGCCGTGAGGACCTTGCATTACAGAGGGAACGGCGTTAACTCGGACCCCCCCACCATCCCTCGTCGTATCTGTGCCGTGGTGAGGGGCCGACGGAGTTTTGGGATTGATCTCCCGTCCACCGTACGGTCGAAGGGAGGACCCGGTATGGTCCACTAACTGAGGTGGCACGCTAGATCTCTTATATTTGTATGGTCCGTGACTGGTCTGCCGCCGACCAGGTCGACGCCTGGTCCCGCCCTGTAATACACCGGCGGGAGCTAGACCCGAGGTTCGGGTCCAGCCTCACTTTCGACCTGCCCGTGTCTGGTCGTTTGTAAGGGTTGGATTCGACCAACCATCTCCGCGACGGAGGAGCGGAAGGGTATCCTTCCGTCGGAATCAGCTCCATCCCTCCCCTTTTCAAGTTGGAGGTGGACGCCAACGTCTTCATCCCCGAAAAGAGCTTACTAGCGCTAGCTCCGCGACCAGCGTCGCCGTCGGCACGCGCCCTTTTGGTCGGCCTCTTGGACGTCCTGACGCCGCGTGCAGTGACTTGATATCCTTCTTGTCCTTGCGACCTGCCCAGCTTATGCGGTGGGTCGAACCCGGGGGTCCTTCTTTGAGACCGCGCACCCGGGGATTCTCTTTAGAGACCTCTTCAAGTAAACGAGCGGAGATCAGACACTACTGCGGACGTCAGGGTGTCCGCGGGGGACCCTGGCCTATTCCCTCTCTGCTCCCCCATGGTGGCGCACTGCGGGAACAGGACTCTCCCTGATACCACGGGCGGGATTGCTTCGTCGGAGAGACAACTGGGGGACTGGGTGTCCCCTTATCCCTAGCGACGGCCTCCCTGCGTCAGGTTCTCACATGACTTTGCCTTTTGGCCTTGAGGGCTGTCTTACGTACCTCTTACATTATTAAAGGCTGCCATGCCCGTCTGTCCACTTTTCATCGATGGTGCAACCGTACTTGGTTGAGTCCATATTGGTGTCGCTTGATTGGTCCTATCTGTAAAATAGACATTAAAGAAATTAACAGAATTATTACCCGGGAGTAAGAGAGAGCGAGGGTTACCCCCACACAATAAACTGGGACCATGACCCGACCCCGAAAGAAGCTCTATCCATCCACCGTACCCTGGGTCCAGCCCTTAGAGTTCCCCGACCTATTGAAGGGGGCCCACCTCCTTCCCTGTAAGCCCGACTGGTAGAGAGCACACGCGACCGTGTCCCAGACCTCCGTACCCAAGTCCCGACCTCGGTGAGGATGGATGGGGATGGGCTGACTTTCCTATGTAAAAACTCGATCATGGGATGGTATTGGGCGGTAAAGCCACCGACCATCCGCCTCAAGTTATAGTCATCCAGCTACCCATCAGATTCCCCCCGGACTGGGGGCAGCGACAGGAGGGGGGTCAGGGCGGACTTGCTTCGTGAAACTTCGAAGGATGGCAGGAGCGGGAGCCCCAGGCCCTTCAACTTCAAGTTGTAGGCATCCAGCGACCCTTCGACCCCCCCCCCCCCCCCCCCCCCACCCCCCCCCGCGGGACCCGATCCTACGCATGGTGATGGGGCGGATAGAGATGGGCAATGTCCCCCCCTTCCCAATACTCAAAAGGGAGATCCTGGGCCCGCCCGGGCCCGGAAAAACCCAGGACCTGAAAGGGAAACGCTTATTAGACCCTTCCGGTTTGAGGAGGGAGGGGGGGCCAAAACACTTTATATCCGTCCCAACACATTCCTATCGATGGGGAGACTCTCGGTGAAAAACTCCAAACTAGTTGGCATGGTCCCATGTGGGGTGACCCCCCCTAATCTGACTCAACCTGCCCCAAAATCCCTCTACTGGACCCCAGGGACAGGACCCGCCCAACACCCCTAGGATAGGCCCCCGGGGTGGGGGATCGAGCCCCAGGGGACACAAGGCAAAACACCAAACATGACTTATGGCACCACAGGCGCACCACCTGAAGTAAAACAAAAACATGGAAATCATCCTGAAAAGATCCGATCAGATCTTTTTTTAAACCATACCTAAAAAATATCATATTTTTTTGGACGAAAGGCATACATAAAAACCACCGTTTTTTATGCCACGACGGCTTACTCATATCAATACGCACATGTGCGGTATATCCGGCTAGAATTTGTTTCACTTTTTCCTGGCCCCTAGCCTGATCAATAAAAGTTGAGAGAAGGTTGTAAAATCACCCGTTCTTCAGTAAAACGTACGTTCGTCAAAAGACCGGAGGATAGAAGTGGATTTTATAGAGGGTTACCCCCGCACAAATCTCGTGCTAGGATAGGCGGTCTCTTACATGCTACAATTCGTCTACACTGCGAGTAAAAACATAGAAATTACATCTAACTCGCGCCGAATAACACTAAAATCGTAGGCTACTTTTTGTCTATAATACTTACGTGCTCGAATCGACGTTTCTTTCTGGTTAAGTTGCAGCTATTTGCCGGCGATTGGAAGTTTTTTTCCGGTAGCGTCAGCGATAAGCATGCTCCCAATTTGAGAACAATTTGATAAGGACCTCACCGCGCATGGCGGTGAGTTGCCCGCAAATAGTTCGCGCTATCGGCGGACTATTTTCGCAGTAGCGAAATTTTTAATGTTGTATAGAGGTTTCTGGTCGAGCCACTGATACATTTTGTGCAAAAGTAAGGTCGGGCGTAGGTAATCTGATCGAGAGCGCAAGTGTACTGAAAGATTTTTCCTAGCGTCAGCAATACAGCGTGGTCCACTGTGAGAACATTGTAAGGCCGATTCACCCCGCGCATGGGCGTTGGAATTGCCCGAAAAGTAGGCTCGCTATCGGCGGACTGATTTTTCGGTAGCGAAATTTTTTAATGTGGTATAGAGGTTTTCTGGGGGGCGGCCCAAATGAACATTTGTGCAAAAGTAAGGTCTCGGAGGTAGCTATCGAGATCGCATTGTATCTGAAAGTACATAGTAAGTCAATGTTGTTCACAATTTTGTTTAAGTGTCTTGCATTTCAAAATTAACAGATATAATTGTAACCCATTTCCAACAACTTCATGTGCACATTTATACTATCACGTTGTATTGTCTATGCAAACAATGAAAAAGCTTTAAAAATCTGTATGCCAGTGTGTTAATTTAATAACACAAATCACAAAATTGCAACCATTATTGTTCTTTTGTTTTAATGTTTTGTGTATACATATAACTTAGTATTGCTTTAGTGGGGAGAACCTGGTTAGGGAAGACATATAAGCATTTGTTTAAAGAAATTGGAAGCTGTTCAAGTCTTTCACAAGAGATTCTCTGCTTGGCCTTTCCTGGTGTGAAAAGTGTCTACTCAATTTTCTGTTCAGTAATTTGTTCTATTTTAGGCCTTGTGATCAATGTGCTTTTAATAAATGCGATTGATGGGATGTAGGGGGTCCCTTAATGGTTATTTTAAATTACTTCACTATAGTTCATTCCTTTATAAAATATCACACCAAAAGTGTAAGTTAACCGAATTGTATACCAAAAAGTTCACCCACGGACACAACACACCGTAATCATGCTACCATAAGGTGACGTAAAAGAAAAACATGTTTCTCTTCCCCGCCCGCTTCCTTTTTTGAGGGCCGCCTCGATTTTTGTTTATTTTCCAAAAAGATGAAAAATATCAATAAAAAAACCCGAAATCCTCCTGAAATGGTACTTTGCAAGACCGTACTTTCTTCATAATACTGCATAGACTCTCTCTAAGGAATAACTTGAAAAACAGCGGTAAGAAATTTCCATATGCTGTTTAAGCCAATCGGCAAAACTTAAGTACGACTGTGCCCTTCTCTTTCTCTGAACATAACTCTGAACACATTGTCTGAATATCACCAAACGTCAGGCGCGACCAAACTGAAATGACGAAGATCGTCCTACAGCACATCTCGGACAATGCCATGAGAAATTCTCTGGTGGGCTAAAATAACCGTCTTGACTCTTACGATGCGGGTGTGATTATTTACGTGCAACTTCTCTCAACAAGTTCAATCTTTTCATCTCCAACTTCAAACCTATTAGACCCTGTAGTAACGAATGTGCTTTTCCGTTGATCAGAGGACCTTTTCATGTAATTTTTCCAAACTAACAGTTTTTCTTAGTGTGGTGAATATGGATGGATGCCATATGAGCTTATTAGTAAACCCTATCACAAGCACTATTATACAGTCCGAATTCTAATTAGTGCTTTATTTAAGGGTAGGGGTAATAATCGTCTTTAAATTTAAAAAAGGTATTTTAGTAAACAGTGGATAAAGACAGGGTCGGTCACGCAACTGCCAGCTATGTACTGAAAGCCTAACGATCCTGTGCATGCTTCAAGTTCCTTTCAGACACCTAACTTTCAGGTAACAATGCCTTTAACAACCTAAATTCCGAAAGAATTTCACAACATGAAATGGACCATTTAACGACCGTTTTGGTATGTGTGATCGCATGATGATCAATTGAGTATTTTACCTTCTTTCATGTCTTAAGGATAGGGTTGTCCACCATGGACCCCGTTAGGTGGTGTAATTATGCGATCGTACTTTTCAGGATGGAATTAAGAATTCTGCCTGCACCTTGAATTCGACACCCTTAACATGCGTTTATTCCGTTATTGTTGCTAAATTCATAGGGTATATTGGGCAGAATAATAAATTTCTTTCCCATTTATCCAGCGCGGATTTGGCGCGGAGAGGGTTGATTTATTGATGCGGGCGGAAAAATGCTAATTGGCCGAAAATCGCGCAGCGGATTCCAGGTTTTCTAAAAACGCGATTCGGGGAGGGCGGCCCCAAAATCCAAATTTCAGACTTCGCCCATTGGTTTTAAACACATAGTGAAATCTTACGAAAAAATCTGATTTTTTATATGTTGTCAAGGAATATGTTCTATTCAAAACGTGGAGTTGAAAATCACTCCACTGGAAGGGTTATTTTCGCTTTCTGATTGTTTTGTATAAAACGAACAAGGACAAGTCGTATGTGAAGTCCTGGAAACACCCATACCGCCCCACTCAAATCACCAATGGTTTTGATAGTTTTGCACGCAGTATGACATTTTTGTGTTGTGTTGCTATAATGAATGATGCTTGGCCGCGTCCCCCGCCCTTCGCGAATTCCCCGGGCCCCAGCCTTCGTGGATTTTAGTGTTAGTTTCATAGCCCTCTTTACACTTACAGATATCGCGCCCACATCAATGCATGATACATCATACGTTGACGATGTTAAATAAATACGACTGGCGGAGAGGTTAACACGAGAATGCGATTCCTACCTACTGTGGAAAATTTGTTTCTGGTGGCAAATACAATTGATCACTGTTTTCTGTCAATATAAAGGGCCGATTGGCAATGCTATTACGTGGTTGAAATTTCCCCGGAAATTTTCACCATGGGTTTTCGTGAAATCTTAAGTTTTATAACAGTCAACACTCAAAATACAAACTATCTTGCCCCACCATTGGGTAGGTAATGGTTTTGAGACACGTAATCTAAAAGGATACTTGTAAAAACATTTACTAAGCATCATTCTGCATGAGGTCCATCCTGTAAATTTACCGGCCCCCCCGTCAAAATACCATGAGCGTCCTTCGTTTCAGTTTATTCTGTTGACAATGATTATGATTTTTAGAGATTTGCATATGAAACTCTTGTCCTAACAACTTAAACACTAAGATGTGCTAAACATGGTGCTAACACTATTAATAAAACATTGTAATATGTTCAGTTTCTTGTGTGACCTTAACTGTCTCTGTTAGTTTTTTGACTCCATGTGATAAGGTTAATAACACCTGGAGTTGACGAAAATCTTGAGATGGGGCCATCTTGAAAAAGAAAAACCCCCTCCTCCTCCTTTTTTTCAAAACCCGGGGGCACCGGACGAGAAACATGTTTTTTTTACTTGCCTAAGGTCGTTCCTAATTGTCCAGTCCAGGATGATGTCACTC
>JAMKCH010009975.1:0-35417 GCA_023653785.1 Ophioderma brevispina
TTTCGAATACGCTCATAATTGTATTGGATGAAAGTTCTACTATGTGACTCTGATTGACTAAAAGATGGACAATAAAAAAAAATCTTACTTTTGGGAGTTATGACCTCCCGAACTTGTCCCCGAATGAACAGATTTGCATATTTACGCCTCATTAACTCCAAAAGGAAACAAGCTATGAACTTTTTGATCCTAGATTTGAATTCTACACCAATTATTACCCCTAGATAGTGATTTTCAAGTTGTGGGGTGCTCCATTACTAATCTGTGACCCTCTCAACATTGTCTTTCACATTGGGCAGCACTTTTGATGCTGACCCCCCTAAATTTCCAATCGCTCTAGCGGGAAAACGAAATGGACTATGACACTCAAAATTTCAGGATTTTCATATCTCATCAATGTCTACCACCACACTTAAAGTGAAAAAAATCCATGACGTGCTGCGGTGCACATCTCGAACGTTGACATGGAATGGGCCTAAAGAAATAATGTCATGCGCGTAGCTGGGGGGGGTGCTGAGTAAGACTGTCGATTCTAAACGTTTAAATGTTTAAATGGCCAGCTTGCGTTTAAACGGATAGTAATATTGCAAAATGGTTAAAACAGGAAGCTTACTTTCATACCAAAAGTTCTCAAAATTCAATAAAGAAAGCCACATTTTCCATCACTAAATCGCAAGATGAGTACAAAAATTCTTTATAAAGTACCATCAGTCATAATTTTTGATGCAATAACAAGTTAAAAATATCTAAAAAAATAGAAATCGGGCACAATTTTTGGGAGTAATCGCAACTTACCAAAGTTAAAAACTCGGGCTGTGTGTTCCTTTGTTTGATCCACCTGTACAGCCAATCTGCACGCCCTTTCTGCAAGAAATTAGAATTGAATTGTTATGTTGTCCTTCATTTAAAGGTGCAACGAGTGATTTTGAAGCACCCAAATATTGTCATAATAGTAATTTCATATAGATTTGACACTCAATAGATTTTGTACTTTGTATTTGGTCACAGAAATGTCTTAATAAAAGCGAGAAAACAGGTGATTTTGATTTGCTTATATTTCAATGTAAAACATATAGGCTGAATTTTGTTTTTGCTCCTATATGAAATTAGAAATTTCACAATTTTTGTACCAAAGAAACATTTCTCAGCTTAATCCTTTCAGATGGGATATTTTTGATGAAATGCTTTACATCAGGGCAAAAATCAGTACTTTTGATTTTTTTTTAGGAACACCTGATATGTGAAATCTCTTGTTGCACCTTTAAGTATGCCCATTCCATTACTGCCACCTACATGCACTAGCAGGCTCAAACAGTGAACATGAAATCTACAGTCATGCAGTCTTGAAACTGACCTAATGCAACTTTCTGCTCAGATCATCCTACCTTGTCACATATTGCAGCATATGTAGTGATTTCATATAGCTTAGACACATTGGTTGGTATTGTGAAAGGGATAACTTACCCGTGTTTAAACCAGGGTTAGTCCTACATGAATGGACCTTTTTTCCTTCCAACATACTCGAAAAGTGTGCTGTAATGGGTGAGAAAATTCCTCATGGATGGGCCGTTCTGACCCATCTATGAGGAATTTTCTCACCTGTTACATTCAACTTTCACAGTATTTTGAAAGGAAAAAAGGTCCACTCATGTAAGCCTAACCCTGGTTTAAACCTAGGTCTAAAGTTAGACTCCCTTTCATAATACCAGGCTTAGTAGATTTTTTACCTGGTATTTGGCTACAGAAATGACGTAAGTTGAAGGTGAAAACAAAATGTGATTTTAATTTGCCTGTATATTTCATTATAAAATGTAGGTTGAATTTCATATTTGCTCGAATACGAAATTAGAAACTTCACACTTTTTGTACCAAAGAAATAATTCTCTGCTTAATACTTTTAGAAGGAGGTATTTATGATGGAAAGCTTTACATTAGCACAAAAATTAGGGCTTTCAAATTTTTAGGGACACCTTATATGCGAAATCTCTTGTTACACCTTTAATCAGTCTAATGTAACCATGATACTCTTCCACAGAGCGCAAAGCCAACATAAATATAAAAAATACTGATGGTGCCACACCCTTACATGATGCTGTCAGCAGAGGTGATGCAGAGGTTGTTCAAGCGCTTATCTCTCAAGGTGCAGATACTTCCATCAAGGCAACTAAAGGGTAAGATTACTGAACTTATTATGAATGTACATTTGGACTAAAATGTTATACAAAAGGTAATCAATGTTGAAAATGATTTATACCAAGAAATGAATTAGGAAAGTGTAAAACATGCGTAGTGTGGCATAATTACTGTGTATCCTTAGCACCTATGTTATGAGGTGTCATAATATGCATAAATAAACACCGCTTCCAATTATATCCCATAATGTTTAAAGGGGCATTTCGTGATCCACATCCTCGTCCCCTGACTTGCCTAAAAAAAAATTGAGATTTTTATATCATCTGAACCGTTAGCCTCAGTAATCCATGTGTGCCCAATCTTACGTGCAAATTTGGTCGCATCTGTAAGAAATTCGCAATTGTTTATATTACAGCACAGTAGCCTATGGGACCGTGGCAAACAAGCAATTGCTCATAACACAAAACCGCAATATCGTGATCAGCTCAAATTTTGAGAATAAGCTTTTCTCAAGGATATCTAGTGATCAATGAATAAAACAGAAGGTGCTGAAATCACGAAATGCACCTTTAATATGATGTATTGTTGGAACTTGACAAAATTCAGGTGTGGAGAGTTTTTTGATGTTTTTGATAGTCCTTGTGACCCTTTAGTATATCTTGTGACCCTTTAATGTATCTAATTCCAATATTAATGTTGTTGTTGATGATCATTGTTTTAAGGAAATTCGAAGGGAAAACACCTGTAGAGTTAGCTGAGGGAAAACCAAACATTAAGAGAATCCTAGAGAACAAAACAGCCATACCAAATGGACATGTGGGGCAAGGTAAGGAGGATACGTAGTGATTTCATATAGCTTAGACACATTGGTTGGTATTGTGAAAGGTATAAACTTACCCGTGTTTAACTCAGGGTTAGTCCTACCTGAATGGACCTTTTTTTCCTTCCAACACTCTAAAGTGTGCTGTAATGGGTGAAAAAAAAAATTCCTCATGGAGGGCCTTTTCTGACCTCATCTATTATGAAATTTTTTCCTCACCTGTTACATAACACTTTCCACACACATTATTTATGAAAGGAAAGGTCCCACTCAGTAAGCTCTACCCCTGGTTTACCTAGGTCTAAGTTTATACTCCCTTTCTAATACCGATGCTAAGTAGATTTTTACCTGGTAATTTGGCTACAGAATGACGTAAGTTGAGAGGGGAAAACAAATGTGATTTTAATTTGCTGTTCTATTTCATTATACAAATGTTACACATGAATTTCCATATTTGGCCTCGAATACGAAAATTTTTTTTTTTTTTTTTATAAACTTCACACTTTTTGTACCAAAGAAATATTCTCTGCTTAATACTTTTAGAAAGGATGTTATTTATGATGGAAAGCTTACATTAGTACAAAAGTTAGGGCTTTCAAATTTTTAGGGACACCTATAATGTGAAATCTCTTGTTTACAAAAAACAACACCTTTAATCATTCTAATGTAACCAGTATCTTCCACATATCGCAAAGCCAACATCAATAAAAAAATACTGATGGTGCCACACCTTTTTTTTACATTATGCTGTCAGCAGAGGTGATACCGAGGTTGTTCAAGCGTTTATCGTCTCTCAAGGTGCAGATACTACCATCAAGGCACTAAGGGTAGATTACTGAACTTATTATTGACTGTAACATTGGACTAAAATGTTATACAAAGGTAATAATGTTGAAATGATTTATAACCAAGAAAATGTTAGGAAGTGTACAATCATGCGTAGTGTGGCATAATTACTGTGTATCCTTAGCACCTATGTTATGAGGTTTCATAATATGCATAAATAAACAACCGCTTCCAATTATATCCCATAATGTTTAAAAAGGTGCATTTCGTGATCCCATCCTCGTCCCTGAACTTGCCTAAAAAAAATTGAGATTTTTATATCATCGAACCGTTAGCCGCAGTAATCGCATGTGTGCCCAATCTTACGTGCAAATTTGGTCGCATCTGTAAGAATTCGCAATTGTTTATATTACAGCACAGTAGCATGGGACGCGTGGCAAACAAAGCAATTGCTCATAACCAAAACCGCAAGATCGTGATGCAGCTCAAATTTTGAGAAATAAGCTTTTCTCAAGGAAAAAAAAAAAATATCGTATGATCATGAATAAACAGAAAGGTGCTGAAATCACGAAATGCACCTTTATATGATTATTGTGTGGCACTTTGGATACAAAATCAGGTGTGGAAGAGTTGTTTGATGTTTTTGATGAATAGCATTGTGACCCTGTTAGTAGATCTTGTGACCTATTAATTTATCAATTCCATATTCATGTTGTTGTTGATGATCATTGTTTTAATGAATTAGAAAGGGAAAACACCTGTAGAGTTAGCTGAGGGAAAACCAAACCTTAAGAGAAATCCTAGAGAACAAACAGCCATACCAAATGGACATGTGGGGCAAGGTAAGGAGATCGTTAAGGAAACAAAGGGTGATGCATGCATTGTCTTTAGACATGAAAAATGTGTCCAAGTTGAAAAATGTTCAATAAAGGGTGGGCACATTATTTGAACATTTTCATGGAAATGATACTTTATAGCCCCATTAGTGATTACTCACTGCAAACTCTTTTATTTAATGCTATTTCCTTTTACCTCTATATATACTTTGAATGTTATAGAAATTTTGGCTCAACCTGTGTGGCCTGATTGTTTCTTGGACCACAAACTGTGTAGTCCAGATTGTTGCATGCACCATAAGCTGTGCGGTTCTGATTGTTGCCTGGACCACAACCTTTGTGGGTCCTGTAGTTGCTCGGTGACCACAAAGAATGTAGTCCAGATTGTTGTGTGCACCATAAGGTGTGTTGTGGTCCTGATAGTTGCATGGACCACAACCTTGTGGTCCTGATAGTTGCATGGACCATAATCTTTGTGGTCTTGATAGTTTTGCTTGGCCCACAGGTGGTGTACTCCAGATTGTTGCATGACCATAAGCTGTGTGGTCCTGATTATCCATGGACCACACCTGTGTGGTCATGATAGTTCTTTGGAACCACAAAGTTGTAGTCCAGATTGTCGTGTGGACCATAAACTGGTGTGGTCGAGATTGTTGCCTGGACCTGTGTGGTCCTGATTATTACTTGGTCCACAACTTGTTAGTTAGTTAAACCAAAATTTTAAATCCGGTTTTATCCCCGCTAACAAGGGTGGGCGGATTCAAACTTGTTCCACAACTGTGTGGTCTTTGGATATTTCAACGGACCCATAACTGTGTGTCCTGATTGTGTAATGGGATAATAATGATGATTCCACTTGTGATGGTCGTCATTGAATGTAATCGGAAAGTACAGTAACTATAATCATCTCTTTTTTTACAATTTCCAGGTGCTGCTGTCAATGGTGAGGTTAGTGAAGAAGGGAATTCTGACACAGCCTCTCAGTGGATAATGGCAAAGGTGATGCTGCACAGAACTTCATCTACTCATCAGCCGAGACAATTGACCAGGTGGTATGTAGGCAGGGTCCTGGTCCTGGGGGAAAATTCCATGTTTTGAGACATATTTCCGGTTTGAGATTTTAAAGGTGCAACAAGATATTTCAACATATCGGGTATCCCTAAAAAAAACCCCCATCAAAAGTACGATTTTTTGCCTCTGATGCCAACTTTCCATCAAAAAGAACCCCATCTGAAGGTTATGCTGAGAAATGTTTCTCTGTGGCAAACTTTTGAAATGTCTAATAATTCATAGATAGGATTCAAATATGAAATTCAGCCTATGTTTATATTGAAATATAGCAAATGAAAATCACGTTTTTTTTTCTCTCTTTTTAAGACATTTTTGTAACTTAATACAAGGTCAGAATCTGATTGAGTGGCTATCCGATATGAAATTATATTATGTCACAATATCTGGGTGCCTCAAAAATCTATCTCATTGCACCTTTAAGGCAAAATTTTTTGGTAGGAGGTGGAAATTTTCCTGTGAGCACGGCAAAAGGGCCGATTACCTGGTCAAAGCCTCTGGGTGGCCACTGTGCTCCCACCCCCAACCCCCGCCTCTGTGATACATGCAAAAAGGGTTTATTTTTCATTTTTTTTCTTCGTGGACAAAGCTCTCTGGTGGCAATCTACCCACCCCTTCCCCCCGCCTGTTACGTTACTGATTCTCGGTACAATTTGTTTCCATCCTGAACATTGACAGGCACCATTCTCACCTCTAGGCATCAAACGTAACCGTTTCAAATGCATTTGAAGAGACACCTTCAGAAAGAGCTTATTCCAAATTTTTTCAATTGATGTTGATAATGACTTTTGATAGTATCATAATTTCTAGCTGTTCACGGACCGCAATCAACCCAATTGTGTTTTCCCCTAGCATAGTGGGCTATGTTATCCTGTCATGATGTTCTGCATGTTTGCATGTGATGTTTTATCTGTACATGTCACCACATCATGTGAACTTTAAAATCTTGGTAGGATGGTAGACCATGATGGTAGACCATAAGGTGCTTGTGTTTTTAAAGAGAAAGAGAAGGATAGAAGTTTTTTGTGTGGTGTGTGGCGTGCGTGTGTGGTGTGGGTGTGGCACATGCATGCCCATGCACATGTGTGTGTTATGGTGTTGTATGCCATGCGTGGTGAAAATATACCACATTTTATGAAAATTAAACCACAGTGATCTAAATTTTAAAGTAAATTTTCTGTTCAAACTTTGCTAATTGGCCCCAACAATGAGAATTTGTGAAATTTTGTTACAAACAATGAAAAATTAGCACTTACACACAGCTCGGTATAAAACCAGTTTTGTCTTGGTCCGTTAGCTCTACCTGTAAACCTCAGGTCCACATAACCACCTTTCTAGTATATCCCCACCTTTCTTGTATCGCCCCATTTGGGTTCTCACGAATACCGTTTTAATCCCCCACTTTAACAAAACAATGATAACATTTGTTCGTTGGTGTCCTTATTTTTGTCATTGCCTTGTATTTATCAGATAGCCTCTGAACACCAGGATCGTAGCTGTCCCACAAGTGCAGGTCGTTCTAGAGCCCCGCCTTCAGCTGCTCTGGCCACGCCCACAACGATCATAGAAAATGAAGGACCAGCCTTAGATGTGGGTTCTGAATTCCTGCATCCAAGCTTGTTCCTGTGCTTACCGCAGGTAATGTACAGGCCTCTATGAAATATGAAATAAGATTCTGCAACATCAACTCTGTTGTTTAATATTTACCATATAGGTGAGTTTAAATAAATGGAAAGGGCTTATGAGGTTGCAGATATCTTTAACAAGTTCAGTGTCTGCATAAAGAGGTTTAGTTTTCTTTTTCATACCCAAAAGAGCTTCAATTATAACATATTTCAATCAAATACAAATAACAAACCTCACAAAAAAAGAAAGAAACAAACAGGGTGGAAAAAATATGCACAACCAACATTACACCGGACACAGCGAGTGGTGGTTAAAAAGGTTTGTATGTGAAATGTGGAATTCTATTGTTTGTGGCTTGATCGAATGGGAGTTCCATGTTGAACATACAACAGCACACATTAGGTATAGCAACTAAACCACCTTATTATGTATTGTGTGTGCAGATATGCACTTAGTTCTTTGCTACCCAAATAACGTGGGGGGGGGGGGAAGCCAGGTAATTGTTAAAGCTGGATGACGACTTGGTGAGAATATATAAATTTTCCAAATATGCCAGTGTCTATTTAATCAACCTGTTATCTCACACATTGGTATGTTTTCTGACTTGGAGACATGAGGACATTTCCAGAAAGAATCGCCCCCATTTTTTTTTCGAACCCTGTTTTTTGCATATTCGTAATGCTTATCAATGTATTATATCACACCTGAAGTGAATAAGCCGAATACGTCGTCTTTATGTAATAAGATGATGATTTAGTAATTTCTGTCGTGCACGACAGAAATTCAAAACATGGTTTACTATAGGGACGATTACGATAGCAGGCAAGTTCAAAACAAGGTTTTGCGGTTTTCTTTTGTACTTGTTTGTCCAATAAACTTTAGAAACGTTCGTGGTAGGTGGTCTCTGACCGATCCAGTGCAATGTGAGAGAAATTTGTATCCTCAAAAAATCTCCTCTCACTTTAACAGAGGCCTTACAGCGCATGGTGGATATATGGAGCATACACATCTCTCTTTTGACAGAGCTAGGTTATCATGTATTTATGGAAACAGGGACTGCTAGTGATACTTCTTTACCCAAGGTGGTGTGTCAAGTGTGTCCGCACCTATTCCCCAGACTCAGGGAGGCGTATCGGCTGACAGTTACAGAGAAAGAGGTGAGAATGATCTGCATTGGTCCGCTAATTTATTTTATCCCCCAGGCTGGGGCCTATCAGTGTTATAACAGAGTGTTCCAAAAAAGAATTTACCCTAATAGTTTACTCCCAATTCAGGTCTTTAAAACCCTTTACCTAGACCTGTGCTAGGCAATTTCCCGGGCCTCACACACCAAGGATTTTAGTGGTAAAGATTAGCCGGTTGTGACATGCAGCCAACACACTTTTGTGGGCATACCAGCCGATATTGAGTTACAGTTTCATTGAAAAACGGCCAAGAGGCGGGACATTTAGTCTAGAAATCAAGTGCAGGTTCCGGCCAGAATTTCCTATGTCTCGCTAGCTTTATCAATGGTTCAGCTTCACTGCGCTCAAACAAGGAAACTGCTGAAGCAAATCTGGGCTAAATTTATGCAAATTATTTATACATATTTAAAAACTATTGTTTATTAGCTTTTCAAAACAGCAAACCCCATTGAATTCGGATGCCAAATGACTCACAGCTATTTGAAAGTCTCATTTATTATGACAAAACGAGAATAATATAAAACAGATCAACGGCGACACACTTTTGACAACTAATTTGGAGTATTTGTGCCACTAACTACATTCTGTGTAAATTTGATGAAATTTCATTGCGGGCAAATATGATTTCATAAAAATCTAGTTTAACACGTCTTTCTATGGGAAATAGGCATATAGAGGGCGCTATAACATACAAATTATGACCTTTGTAGGCCTATATGGCAAGATTCCCGCAATGGATTTTTCTGATTTTTGCGGAGGTAATAGCTCTTCCATGTCCTTACTTATATCAGTTGTCAAAATAGTGTCGTCATTGCTTAAAATTGCTCTAAAAATAAAAGAGAGAATTTGCATGGGGTCAAACAGCTGTGGACTGGGTTGTCCCTTATTTAATGAAATCTGTATTTTTTACTTGTAATACAGACAGGCTGTCTTTTTAATACAGTTCATCAAAACTCATGTTAATGTGTGCAAAACAAAGTCGTACTTTGAAAAGCTTGAGTCGTTAAATGTCGATCACAATGTGCTGACAGACTGCCCCCCCCCCAATCTGGGTACGTCCCTGAACCCTAGAGTCAGCGTGACATCTGTTTACTTTACAAGGTTTGTATCTCTTTGGGCTGGCCTTGAATACCATTGCATAGTACTGAATTGTGCACTATTTTGCGGTGTTTGTCTGCCTGCCAGTTCTGTTGTCTGTCAAAAGTGACGTCACATGTAACATCATCTATACAATGTTATGATTCTCTAGGTGAAAATCCAAGCCAGTGACTTCAGTGGCTTATGGTATGGTGCCTGTACTCTAAACCAGCTTATACGTCTATGCAAGGCAGATGGAATACCTCAAATACATGTGAGTAGATGTTTGTGTCAAGTTAAACAGTGACAGCTTTCTTGCAAAGGACAGGGTATTATCACAGTTCAGTTGCTCAAGTTCAACTGAACCATGGGGGAGAGTGAATTCTAATTTTAATAAATAGCTCTTGTGCAGATTAAATCCAGATTTAAGAACCCAACTAAAAATAAATCTCAGCAAGTGACCCTGCTGCTAATAGATCTGGGGAACTCCAGTACCAAAGGCTAATACCCTAACCAGTGGGCCATACTCTCCCTTGAATAAAAAAAATTATTGGATAAAATGGTAAAGGACAAAGGGACAACTTGAATTTCTTTCCCTACTTCTTGGTGGCATGGTATGTGTCTACCAGTAGAATTTACTACATCAAATTTACTGCATCAAATATACAAAAATAGTCATATTTCTGGGGCGCACCATTAGAAATCCAGGTGGGGGCACGGAAGATAGTGTCGGGACATATTTTTTATCCACCGCCAAAAGACAGCATTTGTTTCCAAGCCGGCGAAATGTTTTTTTTTCCTGGCACCTTTGGCGGCAAAGATTTTTTAAAACATTTTGAGAATTTTTGCTTATAGTGGTGGGTGGGGGATTTTTTTTTACTTGCCAGTGGGCCAATTGGATTTTTTTTATTATTCACCAGGTGGGCAATTTTATTTCATATCACTAGTGGGCAAAGTTTTTATTGTTCAAAAAATTTACATGCCCTCCCCTGGATATCAAATGGTATGCCTCTTAAAATGGTTTGGAGCATGTGTAGGTACATTTAACAGATTTAACAGATTATTCTGAACTTTGCCTGTGCATTGTATTTATGATAGTTTTATTTGTCTTTGTTATCTTAGATCACAGACTGGCCTGACATCCAGTACCGAGGGTTAACAATAGACATATCTTGTGGGCGGATTCTCAGACTGGAGCACCTCATGTACCTCGTCAATATAGTCACATTCCTTAAATACAATCAGGTGATGAATCATAATCTCTTTTTTTATCTTACCCTCAATCCTCAAGAAATGAATTAAAAATTTGCACGTAAGAGCCAAGTACAGGTGGCAAGGTTGTTACTGGGTAATTAAAAAAAAATGGCTTGTTTTACATTTTTCCCAATCTGATCAAAATAAAGAAGTTTCAAGAGCAGCTAATTATCCTAAAAGGTGACTATGATGGTCATTTCTTTGCCCAAGGATATTTTGGCTCTCAATCTTTGCATAGAAAAAAAATCTTTCAATTTTTTGTGCCGAAATGGTCAGGAGTGTAACACTTTTTTCACGATGAAAATTGGAAATCTATTTTTACCAAGCTAGCATATTAAAACTAGTGTCTGGATTGAACTCAGGGGTATATATTCTGATGTACTAAAGAGTCTAACTTATTCACAATCAGCCATTGCAATACAGTGTGAGTCAAAATGATTGTTCCACAAATATCCTGATTTTTTTTCTTGTCAAACTGTGCAAGGTAGCTCTTAAAATTTTAAATACTTCAAAAGTACATTTAAATAGCTTTCACAGGAATTTAGAATTTTTCATTTTAGTTCAGGCAATCAATATCTGCACTCATTTAAATAAAAGCCCTCAGATTTGCCTTTGTACAAGATTCTATTGATTTGGTAATTGAAGCGCAAATTTCAAGTGAGGCTAATTTGTGCTTTACACACTCTGGTGGATAAATGGTAATAAATGCCCAATGAGTATAACATAGGCCAGTTATTAAGTTGGGATTAATGCAACAACAAGTGCAATTATATTTTGACTGTTTAGAATTCTTCAAGGTTTGGAATGAACTCATTTTAACTATTAACTAAGGCAAAACAAAAAGATATTGAAAAAGACTGTACACCAAAACCAGGTTTCAATTTAAGTGATACACCTTAGTTGGCTAACGGTCAAAGGTCAGACTTTTTTGGTACAATTTTCTTTCATGATAAATATTAATAATTTTGTGCTTCACTGTGGTGAATAAATGCAACAAACAAGAAAGTTCTTTGTCTATCTCGTTTTTCTGGATCCTGGTTTGTGAATTACACTGTTAAGATGTTTACTCATCTTTTATGCATTCTTTTGGCTTTTTATAAATGACCAACTGACATCCATAATCACATTATATCATTTGTAGTGAAAGGTTAAGTGTGAAGACCCACAGGACGTCAGGAATGTAACATTGACAATTGACCTGCATTTTTAATACTAACATATAGATGAAACTTTGGTTTAACATTTTATAATAATTGAACATAATGGGCATAACCAGAAAATAACAACAAAATTGATGTTATGTTGTGTATGTGTGTTGTAGACACAAAATGGGCATGTGTCAGGAGTGTAACGCTACTAATGTATTTTACTCATATTTGTTCAGATATTTTCATATTAAGTGGGTGAGCATGCATAATTGTAAGTGTAGTTTAGGTACCAACCACCATACTTGAATAAGTTGAATTGGTTCAAAGGCAATGCAAGATACACCTCAAAAACATTTTTTTTGTAAATTTATCAAATTCGCGCACACAATCCAATGGGGATTTTTACAAAAAAATTTATTTGGCCATTTTGATGTATTCCGAGAGTTGTTTTGTTTATTACAACATATTTTGGCCACAGTAAAACCAAAAATTCACTTAAATACCAAATTTGAAATTTTGTCTCTTGGGAGACTAAATGTTCCAATTTACAGCCATTTTTTAAAAAAATTGCCCTATTGCTGATGACATTTCATAGGCTGTATTGTAATATGAAGCAAGTAAATGAGCACTTGGTGCAAAATATAAAGTTTTAAAATATGACAGCTCATGCATGTACTATTATGATCGACATGTTCATACACAAGCTGGAAATCAACTTGTACCGAAGATTGGTTCCCTGCAATGCGTGACGGACACACAAAATCCACATTTGTACTACAGTGTGTGGATCATCAAATAATATTGTTTTATATGATTTCATTTCAAACAGTTGCATCTGTATATAAAGTGTTCAGCGGATGCCAAATTTGAAAGCGCAATGCCTTATTTACAAAGGTGAGTTGTAGTAAATAGGTTCTTTCTAGAAAGGTTTGTTGGGGACGCCGTTTTGGGGAGTTCTGGGATGAAGTCGGGTGGGGCAGATTTAGAAGGCCAAAATTCTCCTGCTTGGCAAAACTACAGGATTTTACAATTTAAGCATAAAACATGGCTTTTTAAAGTATTTTTGACTAAAAACCATGTTTTTTTTTTTGTTTGAACCTAAAGGGACATCTCAGATGGGAAGAGGGTAATTTCTTTCTTGAAACAGGAATTTGGGTCAAAGGAAGTGGGCATATTTTTCACCCCCCCCCCCCCAGATAAAACCCAGTGGGTATTTTGAGTCCATCCCACAATGCACCAGTTTTGGAAAATTTCACCTCAATAAGGTCATGTGATCCCACAGAAATCCTATTCTTAACACATAAAACCCTGACTTTTACACTCATTTTAGCCCACAAAGCTTAGATAATGTTTAGTATGATAATAACATTTCCTGTGATTCTTAAACTTTTTGAACTCTTGATGTTGTTGTGAAAAAGGGTTAACATTTGCCTTTAATATCCATATACTTCAATGTATTTAAACCAAACTTGAGTCATTGGTGCAATGTGGGATCCCTCATTTGTTGATGAGGTCAAAGGTCATGTGAGGTCAAGTTGTAAGATAGGCCAAAATTGTAAAATTGACCTCAATTGAAAAGTTGAAGTTCAAACTTGGTTTATGGATATTACATGCAAACTCCCATTTGTTTATGAGGTCAAAGATCACATGTCAAGGTCAAAGGTCATATGAACAATTTGATGTCCTTATCACAACTGTGTAACAAAATTCTGGATCCTGAAATTTTGTTAAACATAGGTTACTGCTACAACATCAATATTAAAAATCCAATTCACTTCAAACTTTGGAATTGAGCCATTTAGGTGACTCCTTTTAGTTCTATTAAAGTTTATTAAAGTTATACCTGTAAAATGAGATTGCACATGAATGCCATGCTTAATAAAGCTTACATTTTCCACTCTTCTTGGAATGTAAATGTATATGATGACATCATACATGTCATCAGAGGTAGCCAATTGTAAACCATGCTGCTTGATGGCCAATCAAAGGAGATATGAACAAGACTGTTGTAAGATGGTTCAGTTGTGAGGCGTGACCTGAAATGACTAGGGAGACCAACCTTTCAACCGGTTCAGTCCAATTCTGGTCGCAAGAATCACTGGCCTAAGCTTCATCATTGTGTTCGGAAATTGGGTATAACAACATATAGGGGTCATTGGGGGTATATTCTAATAACCAAGAAGAGGACCTTTTGAAATTTGAATCCACAAGCTATTTGAATAAGGCAAGGGATGATACACTCTACCAAGTTGCTTGAAAAATTGCATTCTTTAAGAACATTACGTGTTATCTTTTTAGCCATGATATACTTGTATGATAGAAGCATGGTTTTAGTTATTGTATTTGATTGCTTGGTTGACTGAGTAATTGATGTTTTGATTTTTTCTAGCGAGCTGTTGGATCTAGATGTATACTGTAGGTGGCGTTTCATGATGCTGATACCCCACTTAGACCTCAAAAGAGACGGCACACTCGGTACCAAAGAAATCACCTTGTTCAGACAGCTTCTAACGTGTTTTGGATCGAGTGCGTAAGTTAACAGGATACTCTTTACCTAGGGCATATGGCTGATAATGTCTACACCCCAGGTCTACCACCTTTCTTACAGTATCTCTGATTACATGATATAATGTGATATAACCTCCAAGTAGCCAATCAAATAGACCTTCCATATATTTGGATGCACCTTTAAGCTTTTCTTACCATGACATCCAGGACGCATCCTCAAGCCAACTGATGTTCTGACAGCAATTGATCGGTGATGAGTTGGTGACATCACCGGTAGTGGCGTAGCTAGGGGGGCAAGGGGGGGCACGTGCCCCGGGCGCCACCTCAGGGGGGGCGCTGAAATGACGTTGGGGAAAAATAAAATTGACACTGTCACAGGCAGTAGGCCTATAGTTCCTATAACTGAGAACCCTTTGAATGTACTTAAACTTGCTTAAACTTGAGAGCTTCCGGAGACTCCGCCCCCTGGACCCCCGTCAAGGGCAACTATAGATCATTTGCTTCATGATAATGAGATAATGAGAGCTCTCCAAATGCACTCAAACATGCTAAAAATCGAGAGCTTCCGGGCTGGACCCTGCCAGGAACAGTATAGTTCATCTGCTTCATGATAAAGAGATAACTGAGAGCTCTCCGAAGGCACTCAAACATACTAAAACCCACGAGCTTCCGGCGCTGGACCTCCTCCAGGGGAAGTATAGTTCATCGGCTTCGAGATAATGAGATAGATATCTGAGAGCTCTCGGAAGGCACTCAAACATGCTAAAAACCCGAGAGCTTCCGAGAAGCCCCCTGGGGCAAGAAAAGACCATTGCTTCATGATAATGAGATAACTGAGAGCTCTCTGAAGGCATTCAAACATGCTAAAATCCGACAGCTTCCGGGGGCTCCGCCCCCTGGACCCCGTGAGGGGCGTTGCCTCTGAACCACATTAGGGCCCCTAAGACGAGCCCTAAGACGACCATTTTTTGCTCACGCTACGCACTGGGGTGGGGAGGGGGCGCCACGTTAACATCTTGCCCCGGGCGCCACATCCACTAGCTACGCCACTGATCACCGGAAGTTAGAACTTGAAAGCTTCTTAGGAATTATTGTAGCCCCAGATTTGAAAAGCATAGAAACTGTTAGCTTTTCTGTATTTGTCATAGCCACTACTGCTTTTATTTCAGGTTTGTCAATCTAGGCCCAGTTCTAACTCGTAAGCTGGTGCAGATGGAACACCCTGATTATGATGGGCCTAACCCATTCTGTAAAGGCATGACCCTGAGAGACAAGCTCGCTATGATGGGCGTCAGGCATGACCAGGTCGTTTTGTTTTGCTCTAACGAGCTGAAGACGGAGAATGCGCAATTAGTCCTCCCACCGGGCAGTGTGTTTATGCACTATGGATCCAAGGTAGAATTTTTTTCAATAATGCTCTTTTGTTAAAGCCACTATCACTATAATAATGGTTTGCTGAGTGTGATATAGGTTTTAAGGATTAAGAGTATGTTTGGCATAATTTAAGTGGTTTAGCATAACTTCAGTGGTAGGGTTAAGATCTGTTCTATTTCACTGTATTGCAATGCAGTAAATTTACTGCAATATTCTGTCACTTCACTTCCGCTGCATTCCTAATAGAAATACTGCAGATCAACCCAGGTCACTGTAGGTCACTAAATTTACTGTAATGTTACGTCACATCCGCTGCATTCCTTATCGGTTTGCTGCAGGTCAACCCAGGTCAGTGCTGGTCGCAGGTTGCAGTACGTTACAGTAATCTTGCGAAGGATTGCAGTAAAAACATTTCAAAATTGACGTACTGCACTCTACTACATCTTGATGCATCACCAGTTAAGATCATTTTAAGGGGCATTTCGTGATCCACAGCCTCGTCCCCCGACTTACCTAAAACATGTTGAGATTTTTATATCATCTGAACCGCTAGCCTTAGTAATCCACGTGTGCCCAATCTTACATGCAAATTCGGTCGCATCTGTAAGAAATTCGCAATTTTGTATTTTCTGTCCGTAAACGGACAGAAATTACTGCACAGTAGTCTATGGGACCGTGGGAAACGAGCAATTGCTCATAACACAAAACCGCAAGATCGGGATCAGCTCAAATTTTGAGAACAAACTTTTCTCAAGGATATCTAGTGATCAATGAATAAATAGAAGGTACTGAATTCACGAAATGCACCTTTAACTTCATTGCAGTACTATATTGCATTACAGTAAAGTATGAATGGACCGTCAGTGTTTAAGAACAATAGTGCTTAGATGCCGAAAGATAAGCGGGCAATGCTCGCAGGGGTTAAGAGCAAAATCGCCAATTTTTAAGTCAAGACTTCTTTATTGTATTTTGCCTGCTTATTGCTGCTCGCTTTTCAATAAAGTCGATGTTATATAATATGTAGCTTTAAACTTGGAGGCCCGTTTTCCAGAAACTTAACGAAACATGGTTTTTGGCTCAAAATTACTGTTATTTATAATTGCATTTAAGCAAAAATGCTAACTTGAGTGTAAAAAAGTTATATTGTGTTTTAATGGTGGAGTGCTCAAAGTGTATTAAGGTTTTAAGTAATTTTTCGGGTGCTACACCAACAGGGTGTGAATGATTTGCACCATTGCTGCTGTCAAATTGGATGAAGGGAACCATGCACTTGAGGAAAGCACACATTAAACACTTACTTAAGTAACTCTGTACCTAGTTTAAATTAGGGTGCATTTTAGCGAAGTTAAATTTGCTCTGAACTTTATACTACTTTATACTACTAAAATTTATTTAAGCAATACATTTATCTCACAGATAAATGTTCGCTTAGTTTAAAATAGCACTAAACACCTTTCTGATTGTCTGTGTCTAAGATCCATCAGGGGATACTCTGTAAGTTTCATATTGGGTTTGTGGCAAGCTGTTACACATACTGTCATTTCAGATTTGTAACAGTCTATAACTTACCCACGATCCTTGCAGAGAATATTAAATTTCAGTATGGTGCTGAGGTAGAGAGTCCAAGTATGACTCTCTGTGCGATGAACCACACACATTCAAATTCGATCAGGGTTATATATATTTTTTTTAATTAATCTTTTTAACCCAGGGTAACCTCTTGAGTAACATTGTAATGTTCTCCAACAGGGCCCTGTTACATGATACAATATCATATGATAAGCAAACGAATATAGCGTATGACATGCATGTACATTTTGCAACATTTAAAAGCTCAATATTTTCAAAATAAAGCCAAAGACATGTAAAATTATAACAGTGCATTAAAGGTGGGTGACATGATCATGGTCTGATTTTTAATGATTTGTCCTCCTTCATATGGAAGCATATCACCAAAAACATCTGATTACAAATTTTTAGTTCAATCGGTGTAGCCATTTGCATAGTATAAGCAAAATGTTTACACAATTGCTCATAGGACAGTGTGTGTTAATTAATGTGGTAGACCACATTTGGAGACATTTTTGTTCATAACATCAAAATAAAACATTTGCTGGGCCTTGCATTTCACTGGAGTAAAGAGAAAAATATGAACTTTCTCTAATACTAAAATCTAAATTTTAATGGAGTAAAGGGGGGGGGGAAAAAAAAAAAAAAAAAAAAGTCACCCACCTTGGATACAACTTTTGAATTAATACAGCATCATTAAAGGTGCATTTTTGTGTTTTCAGCACCTTCTGTTTTATTCATTGTTCACTAGATTTCCTTGAGAAAAGCTTATTCACAAAATCTGAGTTGATTTTCCCACGGTCCCATAGGTCACTGTGCTGTAATTTCTGTCCGTTTACGGACAGAAAATACAAAATTGCGAATTTCTTACAGATACGACCGAATTTGCATGTAAGATTAGGTACACATGGATTACTAAGGCTTAACGGTTCAGGTGATATAAAAATCTCAACTTTTTTTAGGTAAGTTGGGGGGGGGGGATGAGGTTGTGGATCATGAAATGCCCCTTTAAGAAAAAGTTGGAAGTATTCATCAATACATAGTTTATTCAAAAGAGTACAAGCCTTGTAATGACATGCACTCTAACACTTGACTCCTAGTACCATGCAAATGAACAGATTGTGTAAATTGAGAAGATAAGTAGAAGGGTGCAATTGAAGATTATTAGTAATTGACTTGTCTTGCTGTGTGACTTTTGTTTGTAGATGGATTCTGACTTTGAAACAGCTGGAAAACATCTCACAGCATTGGGGTAAGTAGTTACCAAGGAAATTGAAGCAATAGCACACATATTTAATATGTCATGCACCCACATTTTTGTTGTGTCACTTGCAAGGATTTGAAGGAGGCGTCCACCATTTCTTAATTTTGTCTGACCGTGTGGCCGTCTGGCCATGTTTTCAAAGGTTAAGTTTCTGAAAAAGTTTATCTATCATTTGAGAACTAAAAGTCCAATTTCTACAGAACTTGGGTCATAGATGCCACTTGGGAACCTTCATATGATAGAGGTCAGGAGTCACATACCAAGGTCAAAGGTCATATGAGGTCAAGTTATAAAATGGGCTGAAAACATCAAATTGGCCTCATTCGAGAAGTAAGTCCAATTGCAACAGAACTTGGATCATAGATGCCCTTGGGAAATGATAATGAGGTCAAGGGTCACACATTTTCATGGCACTTGCATGTAATGGTCCTCGGGTAGTGCCCCCAAGTTACCCCCTCAAGAGTGGGGTTAAAGGTCATCTAGAGGTCATTAGAAGTCATGGTTCAAAATGGATTTATCAAACTGCTGGGTGTTTCTACATGTGTGGCTCAATTTTCATGACACTTGCATATCATGGTCCTTGGGTAGTGTCACACATGTTGGTGACCTCATGTGACCTTGGTGACCTCATGTGACCTTGGTGACCTCATGTGACCTTGGTACCTTTGTCCCATTTGGGTTTGCTACTGTCTTGTTTTGGATTTTTTCCTTAGGGGGAAGTAGATCCACTACTATGTTTTTGTTGTAATTGTGCTTGATAACTTAAGGTCTTTTGCATTCCCGTTGGTGCATAAGGCAGGTCCATTTGGACCATCTCTGAAAATAACTTTCCCATAGGAATTTTTCCATGAAATTTGGCACATGTAATGACTACCCAAAGATGTTATTACTAAAAGAAAATTTGAACATTATCAATCAGATCAGAAATTAGGGCCAAAACATTAATCTACATGTGCACAAAAAGTGGTCATTTTTTTCATACATCGTGCACCAAATATTTAAACTAATGGCTGTTTTGAGTTAAGAATAGACCTAATTGATAACGTAGAGCCAAAAAGTAGGGAGTTGAAACATTTTGGGATTTTTTTAAGGATCCGGCACCCTCATGCGCACTGCTCCTATGGCTGCCTATGGCACGCCACATCTACGATCCTGGCCTGACCAGTTTGTGTGTTTGGTTGATGATGCAATCGCATCACGTGGGATTTGATTGCATTTTCTCTTATCAATGCCATAGTATTTTGTAGCCTTTTTGGGAAGGTTAGGGTAGGTTAGATCTAACCCTAACCTTCCCAAAGGTGCTAGATCAAAATCCCCACCAAACTTCTGTCCCCTCTCTCGCACTTTTCTCCTTTTATTCCTTCCCTTTCTCTGCAACTTAGGCCCTAAATAAAAACAGGGAGGGAGGTTAAAGTTAAGAAGTTGATCATTAGGTTTTACTACTACGTGTTCTATTCTACTTTACAGGAGTGCTTTTATACATGTCCTGCTACTGCTGCTTGGAACAGGTAAGAAATTTAAGGGTTTTTTTTCACTCCAAAGTTCATTACAAGCACCAAAAACTGATACATTTCAGACTGAGTAGAGAATGTTGGTTAATAATTTATCATTCTTTACTACCCCCTTGCTACTCATCCCCAGTGGAAGATTTAATTGGGCCCAAATATTTAGGGTCATAATTCTTGCACATACTAAAAAACTGACATGCTGATATTTGAGAACACTTCAAAAAAAACTCTTATTTAAATATGTGATTATGGGTTACTTTTTTGTGTTGGTAAAAAAATCAGAATATATGGACATGCCTCAGACAGAATCGGTAACAAGTTGCAAATAAAAAAAAGAATGAGTTTTGCGCAGTTGGGGCATGAAACTTTGGAATACACCAACATTTTTCTCTCGTACAGTATAGTTCCAAAGCTATGAAGACATAAGCAGATGCTACGTCTAGAATACGTCAGGTGTGAGCACTCTTCTGAAAAATTGTCCAATATTTATGACCGACTGAATGAGATTAATAGAATTGAACCAGTAATTATATTGAACATATAATCCTCATTTTGCTGATAGTGGTATTGTGTTTTGGAAAATCTTATATAGTCCATTACGCAAACACATAATATACGTGTAATTCATGTCCCACAGAAAGACATTTTCCTTTGCATTGACATGAAGTTTTGTGGCAGCCCACAGATATAGCTGGCAGACCACTTAGCCAATCTGTGGTGCGTGCCTGGATGTGGTATGTATGTGTGTGTTGTGTGTGTGTCACTAAATTGTTAAGTTTTTCGGAAAGATTGCGTAGCAAAATCCGGCTATGAAATGGCAATGTCTCGGATGTACGGATGTATGTATGTATGTGTGTGTGATGCATGTCTGGCCACAAAAAAGGTAAACATTTTCGCAATAACTGTTTTCGAATGATGAGACATAGAGTACCCAACTTAGAATATTGGAGCGATGGACAAGCCCCTACTAACCATGTATCCATTCCCCCAGGAGTCCTCCCCTGGGTCTGACAGGGGGGTGGTCGGGAAATGTCAAAAAAGGTCACAATTCACCAAAAAGGTAAACATTTTTTGCCCATAACTTTTTTTCCAGAGAGCTAGAGTATCCAAAACTTAGATATATTGTAGGGGGCCACAAGCCCCTACTAAATATGTAACCATTCCCCCATGGTCCTCCCTGGGTCTGACAGGGGGGTGGGAATGTCAAAAAAGGTCAACATTTCACAAAAAGTTAAACATTTGGCCATAACTTTTTTTCCAGATGCAGGTAGAATACCCAAACTTAGATATATGTAGGATGGCACAAGCGCCTACTAACTATGTAATCAATTCCCCCAGGGTCCTCCCCTTGGGGCTGACAGGGGGGTGGGTGGGGAAATGTTAAAACAGGTCAAACATTTCAACACAAAGGAAAAATTTTGCCTAACTTTTTTCCAGATGAGGGTGAGTACCCAAACTTAGATATATGGTAGGATGGCACAAGACCTATACTAAACCAGGTAATTCCTTACCCCAGGGTCCTCCCGGGGGTTGAAAGTGGGGGGAGAGAAATGTATAAAAGGTAACATTCACCAAAAAGGTAAACATTTTGCCATACTTTTTTTCCAGATGAGCTAGAGTAAACCCTAAACTTAGATATATTGTACAAGGGCACAATCCCCTACCAACCATGTAATCCATTCCCAGGGTCCTCCCCTGGGTCTAACAGGGGGTGGGGAAATGTCAAAAAAGGTCAACATTGAAACTTTTAATTTAAAAAAAATTTGCCATAACTTTTTTTCAGATGAGCTAGAGGAGTCAAAACTTATGGTATGTTGTAGGAGGGACAACCCCTACCAACCTGTAATACATTCCCCCAGGGACCTCCCCTAGTCTGACCGGGGGTGGGGGACATGTAAAAAAAAAAGAGAAACATTTCACACAAAAGTAAACATTGGCCAAAAATTTGTTTCCAGATCGAGCTAGAGAGTCAAAACTTAAGTATATTGTAGGAGGGACAAGCCCTTACTAAACCATGTCATTCATTCTCCAGGGTCCTCCCCTGGGTCGAACGGGGGTGGGGAATGTCAAAAAAGGTCAACATGTCCCAAAAAAAGTCAATTTTTTTCTAGATGAGTTAAGAGTAGGCAAACTCAATATAATTAGGTCTATAGACTAAAAGTGTTTAGACCTATGCCCTTTGATAAGCTCCTCGGCGACCATCTAACTGCCCGATACGGCGTTTTGTTGAGGTTTGGGTCCAACAGTCCAACTTACTTCAAGTGCCTCCATGCAGGCAGCGGCTTATGGACTTTTTGGTCTCCACCTTCTTGAGTCAAGTATAGACTATACATACACAATGTAACCCATATTATTTCAACGCCCCAGAGCTTGCACATACACTAGGGGAGAAAGAAAAAGCAATCCGTCCATACCGCCATTGGCGGGTTACATGATTTATTTTTTAATTGACCTCCAATGAAAAGTTCAAATGGAAACCCAACTTCTGTCATAGTGCACCATGGGATCCCTCATAGGATGAGGTCAAGGTCATGTGTGCAGGGGTTCATCAAGGTCATAGATGCGGCCCGCAGCCTTATATTCTTTGAATATAGTGAGCGTGAAAGCGAGGGAAAGGAGAACCACAAAATTCTAGTTTGCATTTATTTTGAATATGAATTTTATTAAAATTTGCTAGTTATAAAAAGGTGAATAACTGCTAAGTTTGGAACAAAACTAATTTTGACTTAGACCACCCCACCCCCCACACCCCCACCCAAGGGCCCTATTTCATGAAAGTTTAGATTAATCTTAAATGGGACTTAAGAGGTTATTCTTCTTAGGTTATTAACTCATTTTTATGGCCAATTTAAGAAGAATTTAAAAGAATTGTCTTACGTTGAAATTTATGAAGTTCAATCACAATCTGTTTTTATACCCCTGGGTGCTATTATTAATTTCACCTCTATGAATTCCACAAATTCTTATAGAAGCGCGTTACAGACTTAAGAAGAATTACTCTTCTTAAATTGACTTAAGATTAATCTAACTTTTGTGAAAGAGGCACCAGGTCTAACTTTAAAACTGGTTTAATCATTTGTTCAAATTCAAAACTATTTTTTAGTTCCAATAATCATATTTACAAGCTTTACCTCAAATAGTGTCTGGTGACTTTTTGACATTTTATGGGAGCGGTGATATATTGTATTTTACAGATAAGAAATGCTGTACAAAGAACGGTAAAATACTTAAAAGTACAACGAGAGATTCACATATCAGTTGTCCCTAAAAATGTGAAATCTGATTCTTGACTAGTGTAAACCTTCTATAAAACATTTTCCTCTGAAAGGATTAAGCTGAGAATTATTTCTTTGGTGCAAAAATTGTGAATTTCTAATTTCCCTATAGGAGGCAAATAGGAAATTCAGCCTGGTTTTCCAGTGACATATATTCATATAAAGATCAACCTTTTGTTTCTACTTTTAAAGACATTTCTGTACCAAAAACAAGGTAATAAAGAAATCGTTTAAGTGTCTAATTCTATGAAATCACTACATATGACACCTATCACGGATGTATTACAAAATCTTTTTTTACATTGCACTTAATGGCAAGAACAACTTGTTTCCTTCATCAGTAGTCATGTAAAATTCATCATTAATTAGCCCTCTCATTGAACTAAGTATAACTTTTCTGACTGAGCATTTGTCCTAATAGTTTTGGCGATTTCCCGAACAGCTATTCAGAATATATTCAAGGCAGTGCAATGTGCTAGTACATACCCCAGCTGTATAGGGTTGCTTGTGACGGACTGGTCGGGTCAGTGTTTCACCCAATCAACCTTCAGTCAGCTGGCCTGCATTCACTACGGCTGCGGGGATGAAGCTGGAACAAAACTGTGACATGGTCCGAAGTGTGTGTGTGTAAATGTGGATTACATAGTTGTCATGCCAACTTGCCGCTTTAACACTCTGATGATGAAATTTATTTCACTACGCAATCATGTCAGAATCGCTAGCGTGACCCAGCACAAACATCAAGCCAATGAATCGATCTGCCTGTCAGTAGGGTTGCCGCTCTGCCCAAAGCGGCAAATCACAATGAGTTGCCTTAAAGTCATCTGGAGCGGTGGCCCGCTCATGAGTAGTTCAAGCGATAGTGCCGCTTGACAAATAGCTCATCCTTCAAGCGGCTTGCTGCTGAGCTCAACTGTCATGACACTATGTCCACCTTAAGGGTGCGTGGAAAGTGTTGCCTGTGGAGGCCAACAGAAGGAAATAATTACGCTTGGGTGACAAAAAAATAAGTGAATAAGGGTATTAGGACAACTAGTGAGTAAACATATTTGGGCCAAATTAATAAAAAAGGTGAAAACTTGCTTTGGGTAGAAAATTTGTATGATCTTTTAGGTTATGTAGGTGAAACTTAAAGTGACAGGAGATTTTTTTTGAGGAACAAATGTCCGCTCAAATTGCCCTGGATCAATTGTATACCACCTACCAAGAATGTTTACAAGGTTTATTGGACAAACAAGTAAAAAGAAAACCGCCAACCTTGTTTGAGCTTGCCTACTATCCCAATCATCCCCAAGGAAACAATTCTTTGATTTTCTGTCGTGCACACAGAAATACTAAAGCATCATCTTATATACAGAAAGCCGCGTATTCGGATTATTCAGTTCGGTTTGATCTATTCACTTGTAAGCATTCCAAATATGCAAAACCCCGGTTAAAAAAATTGAGGGCACTTCTTCTTGCAATTGTCCTCATGTCTCCTTAAGGATTCTTGTAAAAATTAGATTGTGCAATAGGGTATACTGCCATACTTGAGTGATTTCCCTTGGAGAGAGAGAGAATGTGTAGGGTGTATAGAGGTATTATAGGGTTATAATCAGAATCCATTCTAGAAGTTTGGAAGAAGTTGAAGATGTTTTTCTATAGTTTTGAAGTTTGCTGAATCAGAATTTTTTGGTCCAACCTCTGGGAAATGTGGGGAACTTTAAAATAGGGGGTAAATTTAGTACAGGGGTACATTTGAAATCAGTCAAAATTGGTGTTATTGAGCTTTCATCATAGACCTATACCATACCTGCCACCTTCCCTGTTTTAGGGAAGCATCCCTATTGGACTCCAAATTGAAAAAAAATAGGGATTCCTGATTTCTGAAATTTCAAACAAATCTTTGAATAATGCCAGAAAAGTCCAGAAATATTTTGGGCTCTTTCTGGAGCTTCAAAAAACCTAAAACCCAGCAACTTCAGGGGATTTTGCCCCTCTGTAATTCCCACGTGAGGCCCTAAAGTGGATTAGAAATAGACACCACCCAGAAGGTCTTGCGTGATGAGGTTTTCGCGGCAGCATTCTGATTTTTGGGTTCTGAATGTTGGCAACTATGCTATACACAAAAAATGCATATTGACCCTAACTTTTATTGGTCCCATTGTGGTGCTTATGACTCTGGGTGTGACCCTGCATAGACAACTCATGACCCCGGAAGTGACCTTTGATCTTGGGAACTGGATGTAGAGTGTAATGTGGCGAGTTCAAAATAGCTTTCGCACACCACAGATCATATGAAAAATCGCTCACCACAGTGAATCGGTTAAAGAAGTTGGTGTTAATGCCTCACGTTATCCCATACTATATCACAGGAGTTCATACACAACAAACTCCCAGAACTCATCAACAATCATGTGTTCCTTGACGGCAGTGCTGTACTGGGCCAGGCACTGTTAGAATTGGGGCGTGTGGAGACTTTCATGACACGGGCTGCACGTAACCAGTTGCAGGGAGAGCCTGCCAACCTACCTCCTGAAGATGGTTCCTTTATGTGCAGGGTGGTGTGTAACCCTGATAATGTGGATCTGGCGCATATCACACCGGAAGTAATTCAGGTAAGGCCTAAAATTTGGCAAAACAAATCCCCTGTAGTGTGTTTCTTGTTACTCTCACTTCATTAAAATTTGTTCATGATTCTATTCATGCTGTGAGGTTTTATGTTATTCTAAGAAAATCAATGCAACTTGTATGCAGTGGATTGAGGCCAACTTTATTACATGGTCATAACATTTAATCTGTCCTTTGATGTGAATTCATAACCAAATGACTAGGTGCAATGACTGCATTCCAACCACATTTCACTCTGGTGTGAAGTAGCACTACTTTTGGCCTCGGTCACTCTATATACACTATCAGCCTTCGGCCTCGCTCCTCAGCCTTCGGCTTCGGCTCGGCCTTCGGCCTCGCCTGCCTAGGGCCACATAGTGCGGCTAGTGTGAAGGATGCTAAGGCCAACGCGGGTATCTCACGATGACCGCGTATTTAATAATACGCTTATAAATAAATAAAGCGAGGAGGAGCGTGGCACAGTGGATAAGTCTTTGCCTCGGTGACAGAAGGCCCTGGGTTCAAAGCTCATTAGGACCGTGAAAAATCAATTACTGCTCCTCACCCCAATGGTTGCATCTTAATAGACTCGGGGGCCGATGAGCCACAACGACCTCGCTACAGTCAATTCTGATAGGGTAATTCCCTGTTGACGGAACAAAATGGACTGTTCTGTACACCACCCCCCCACGTGCTAAATCTTTGGCTCCCAGTTGTCAGCGTAATCTCATTGATTACAGCTGTTATGTCCCAGATAAGCCAGACATAAAAAAAAAAATACCTCCACTATGACTGCCCACTATCCGCGCTGCCCGGATAAGAACATCAGTGACGATGTATGTTCGTCATTGGTAAACACAACTAAAGTGTCCCACTGGACGTTCGATTGCATAGAGGGATGATGAAGGCACGAAACGAGATGACCGCGAATTCAGGAAGCCACATGGACATTCTACTATCAATCTGTATTTTTGATTTTATTATTTCACGTATCTTGATGGTTATGAATGAGGTTAATAAAGTTCGCTAGCTGCTTTGATGTCATTGTTTTTTAAAACGAGGGATTTTGGTTTTGGGTACCGAGGAATTTTCCGAGAGTATTGACCTACCTCCTACCAGTAACCTTTGTATTTTATTGTACATTAACGAAACAGGTTGTATGGCATGCATGAGGGGTATAAGGAGAGCGTAAGGCTATTATCACGGAGCCTCTTAAAACCTGGACGTATCCAGGATGAACATACCCCCGGGGGGGAAGGGGGGGGAGCAAACTGAGGATTAACTTTTGGCGCCCTGTAGAAATTAAAATGGTCCCCCATTCCACATCGTTTAGTATACATGCATAAGATAAATTTTTTTGGCGGCGAAATGTAGTGAGCCGGAAAATGTTTGAAATGTGTCGGCAAACAATTTGACAGTTTTGTCGGCATTGAAAATGGTCTGGAACACCCTGCAAGTGATAAAATCACAGTTAATCCAACTTCCCAACAACTAGCTTTATTAAATCAACCGATGCCAAAATTATTCATAGCACCGAAAAAGGCTTGGATCATTATGAACGTTAGCTCATCTTTGAGGCTCAATTTTGAGTTTATTTTTCTAATAATAATAATACAATTTGATTGTTTCTATTATGGGCGCCCTTCTTTGACTTCTTTCGTACCCTTTCTGTTTCGACGCCCTTTTTACCTCTAATATTCCTATTTTTTAGATTTCCCTTTGCTGCACCTTTAAACTTTTTTCAACCTTCCTTCTTTTTCTGTGTTTTGGACACCCTCTTTGTTTCTATCCCTTCTTGCCAATTTTCAGTTGTATTTCGCGCCCCTTCATATTTTTCAACCTTTTTCCTTTTTTTTTCGGTTTTTGTGACGCCCCTTATAATTCCCTTTAAAATCCCATTTCCTTTGTATGTTAGCACCCCTTTAATTCCTTAAGCTTTTTCTCAACCTTGTATGCGTTATTTTGACGCCTTATTGACGTATTTCCCTTTCTTTCATCTTCCTTGTTACTTTTTGGCGCTCCTTTTCCTTTTCCTCCCTTTTGGCTTTTCTTTTTCTCATTTTTGCTGCACATTTTTTTGTTTGTTTTTGGTCACTTTTCTTTTCCAATTTATTCACCACCTCTTTGTTTCTCTATTATTTTGCTTCTAGTTTTGCTTTTGGCGCCCTTTCCTTTACTATTTTCTTACGCTCTTTTTTGTTGAATAGTTTTATTCGGATTTCCCTTTGTAATTTTCACAATTTTAGCCCTAATTTGGGCGTTTTTAGCTTTCCCTTACGTTCCATCCAGTTCACCATAAGCTGTGGATTCTTTCCCTTAATTGCCACTTTCCCCTTTTTCATTTCCCTTTCCTCCCATGCTCTCTCTAATTTATTCTTTTCCTTCCCATTCCTTTTCCCCTTCCCTTTTCCTTCCGTTCCTGCCTTTTTTCTTTTTCCTTCTTTTTGGCGCCCCTTTGGACACCCGGTGGGCAAGCGCCCCCAATTGTCCCCCCCCAGGAGACGCCATGCTGAAGAAGTATTTTGGGCTTTCCTGCCGTAGAAAGCATGCAATCACTGTTCAAAATGCCCAGATATGAGAGGATGGAGTAATTTTAGACTGCAAGGGCAAAATATGGGCCATTTGGATAAAATACTCAATCTGAAAGTTGGAAATCATCTTGGAATTGCAGGTCCAGCTCTAAGAGCATGACCAATATGGAAAACGAGGAGGAGAAGTAAGTAGACCAAAGCCGATGAAGAGCGGACAGGAGCGGAAATTTAGTAGTTTGATGCAAGAGATACACTTCAAGCTCGCTATTATCTCACCAAGGATGTTAATCTGCAGTCAGCTCCAGTCCCAGCATCGCTGTCAAGTGAGTGGTGGCTATATGTTCATGACTTATCTGCTTGCCACCAAGGATCCATTCCCCAGCTTCAACCAAGACATTTGTAGCTCAGAAGAACTTTGGAAGGAATTTCAAATATTGTGATAAAGCAATTGGAGACTCATTCTTTTATCGGACGAGTCAAAGATTTTGCATTTTCACAGTGATAGCAATGGGATGTGCAGGTGGCCATTGAAAAAAAAAATTTATCCACGCTACACGAAACCAACAAGGAAGTATGGGGAGGTGGAATTATGGTATCTGGGGTTGTGTTATTGTGATAGTGTTGGTGATCTGGTGTTAGTGAGGGAGATAGGGATCCACAAGATCACAAAAGATGCAATACTTTGAACTTCAGATACGAATAATTCAAGATGTAGAGGGACTTACTTATGTGAGCCCAAATCTCTTCCTTTGATATCTTGCTTAAGAGATGGCTTTTACAGTGGTGTGCCAGTACAAAATGGAATCGTTAAAGTTGATTTTATTAACATCATTATTGTAATTTCTCCTTGATTTGCTAACGAAAAGGCAATTCGTCATAGCAAGAAAGTGTCACAATGTATATTGAGTGGGTAGGTCGTCTCCTCTCAACGAATTCGCCATTGCAGAATACAGATACGGCAAGACATGTTGCTAGGGGACATGTAGGTAAGGAAAACAATAGAGATTAACCAATTTTTGTATGGACAATGGAAGGGGCTAAAATCGAATCGGCAAAAATATGTCGGAGCCTGCTGATTCTCAGCCGATGTATGATGATAGAAAGGGACAAAGTATAACAGGTATTTTTCCAGTTTTTAAGTCAGTGCTCAAAAAGTTAACATTATTATCCTCCAAAATTCCCTCATAAGAACTTGTAGCCAAACGTGGACCACACCGATTTATGTTTTTTTTTTTATTTAATTATATGTTTTTTTTTTTTTTTTTAAGTTAAAAATTGAACCACCAGTGCTGCAACTCCTACAAGTACTCCATAGGGTTCATTGATTATGAGGCAAATCATCGGAGTGGATCGGGATCTGTGGTAGGCCCGATACTAAAAAAAAATATCGGCCATCGGATTGGCAGGGAAATTGGATCAGTTTAATCTCTAGAAAATAATAAACCAATTGGATGGGAGGTGATATTCACCAACGCAGGGGAACTAGGACAGGTATGAAACGGAAGCCAATACTCTGTAACCTAGAAGTTACAAAGTAAATAATCGATGCGCGCTGCGCCAGCATTATCGCGCCAAACTACAAATGCGCTGTAGGCGCAGTCTAAATCCATGATGAAATCGAGCGTGATTTTTAAGACACAGCGCATGATGTACGACCTAAACAAAATCTCTTACACTGCATACACACAATACTGGTGTATAAGTCGACCTACCGGCCACTCCTTGTGCGAATGTGTGGAGTTTATGATTACTTTGTCTTCTAGTTTATGGAGTATAGTTTTAGTTATAGGAGAATTATGGTGACTGATAAACTCCCTGGGGCAGTGGCACTACTGCCTATTGATACAGTCTGTCTGGTGACTCACTGCAGGCATCAACATGAGATAACTACTTGAGTAACCAACAAGAGAGTGTGTCTATCTTTGTGTAAATCATACCACCAGTCTTACAGTATCTCTGATTGCTCATTACATGATATTACTTTCAAGTAACCAATCAAAAATGGTGCTTACATGCTAACAGATGCCAGGTGGTGCCAGGAGGGCCAAGGCAAGCTCATATATAAATGGAATACAACTTAAATGCATGGCATCAAATTCAAAAGAATTTGTGTGAAAACCACTGTAAATCTGGTTCTGGACTTTGATTGAAAAATGCATATGGAGGAGGAATAGGAAAAGGTTTGATGCATTTAGGCTGCAAGTGGGTCATATTCAGGTTCAGGTGTTGCACATAGGTTCCAGTGCCTTTAAAAAATTTGGGATAAATCAGGTTATCTTAAAGGGGCGGTTCCGCTGTCTTGGGACCCCTGATTACCCGGAAGTGTATTCGATTTTGATACAGAGGAAAGGCCGTATTTTTCTCAGTGTCGTCCTGAAATTGGAGCCCTCAAAACATTTCATTCCCAAGGATAACAAAAAAACTGCCGTTTTTAGTGGTTATTACATCAATATTAGCACAGATTGAATAGGGCTTTGGCAACATGCATTATTGTGGTCACCATAAAAAACACAAGTTGTTTCCCACGGTACTTGATGGGGTTTTGTATGTGCAAGTGTCCGGCTCTCATATCAAGTAGGAGAACACAATTACACATAAATAGGAACAAACACCGTTAAAGTAAAAACAATTTATGTGGCCCCCTTTTCTGTTATTTCTATTTTGAACCCATATTCCAGCATTAAAAGTCATGACGACTTACGTTTTACAAATTGAAGAAAGTGACCTATTTTTATTAGTTGATATAATCCAAAATTGTTGTGTGGCACCAGAAATGTGGGTAATGTTTGCCAAAATTCATTGTACACTATGTTGGTTTGTGTTTTTGTCATTGCTTAGATCGTCCGTTCCTTCGTATTGGCTGGAAAAAGAAACCTGAAGGAGATGGGCCTGGGGCTGCTGTAATCAACGTCGGCCTGAGTAATGTGCCTGTGACTGCAAGACGGACTGTGCTAATAAGTAAGTCAAGGTCAATGTTTACCAATTTTAATTAGTGTGCCTTTATATGTGGTGAATCAATGGTCATGGACCCAAGGTCAAAGGTTCATCTGAGTCATGTCACTTACTGCCCATACTTGCAGGAATGACACAAGTTCCTTGCTGTATGTATAAAAGTGTTTAGAGTTATCATTGTGTAAGCCTGCTGGGGTGCTTTCAAATCTATGCTAAAGACATGTCAAGTGGAAGGTGGATTAAAGTTCTTTAATGAGGATTGTAATATTTCCATTTTGATCTGCTGACGGTGAAAACAAATAATAATATACAATAATCACAGGGGGGGGGGGGCGGGGGGGAAAACAAAAGGGTCTTGTTGATGTGCAGTATACAGTGTATCCTGAAAAAAGTTGTCCTTGAGTGAAACAACAAACCTATTATTATCCTGAAACTTTTTACAAGGTATGTTATGGTATTTAATGAACACCTACAGACACAAGGAAGTAAAGCCTTCTATCTTAAAGTCGAATCCAAACCTTTGCACAAATAGGGATAGTTCTGGAAAAGAATGTGTCAACGTATTATGTGGTCATCATTTGGGAGATTCGCTTCTAAATGATTGCTTGTGCCAACATATCTTTGAAGCATCATGCTCGGTTTGTAATCAAAGAATTCTATTTTTGTGGTCGGAAAAGAGACTTTGACAACAGACAGACTTTTGGAGAGACTTAGCTACTCAAGCCTAGCTGTTTTGACCCTTACAAATTGTCTTTGATTTTTAGAAAAAATTGTTGTAAGCAGAGCAGTGACGACACAGTTTTGAAACTGATATAAGTAGGGACTGCAAGAGCTATCATCTATGCAAAAATCAGACAAATCCATTGAAAGGAATCTTGCCATATAGGGTCAGAAAGGTCATGATTTGTTGTTATGGTTATAGCACCCTTCTATATGCCCATTTTCTCCATAGAAAGACGTGGCAAACTAGATTTTTAAAAAAAAATCATATTTGTCGCCAATAATGAAATTTCGTGATATTTACCAGAATGTAGTTTAGTGGACTAAATATTTGAATCAGTTGTAATCAAAAATGTGTCGCCGGCGATAATTTTCAGCCTATCAAATAGATAGGCTTTCCCAGCAAGCTAGAAGATTTTCAGCACTGAAATCGAAAAACTATTCGTTTGTTTATTGTTAAATTCTTGTGAAAATCACAGTTTTATGCAAGTATGAAATTGCTGGCGATTCATGTTACAAATTTTTGAAACTTTTGAGTTCAAATGGTTTTTTGGGGTATTTTTGTATTTTTGCCCTGATTTCCAAGGTGACAAATTAGTAGGCATGTTTTTGCACGCAGCATCACTTGTCCTAGCTGTTATCATAATATTGTAGCTTTGATGCATTTGCGGTCTTTCTAATGTTTGACCTTAGTTGTGTTTGTCAGTGTGCTGGCATGTTTATCTAGGGGCACAGACTAAAGCAAGGACACATCCCATGTCTGTTTGGTTGTTTGTTTGTTTGTATGTACACACCCGTACCTATGGTCTTGTACAATTTTGCACTCTGCTAGTACTAGTAGTTTTAAGATGATTGTTCTAGCATAAATATATGTAACATTTCTTATATGGTAATAAAACAAAAAAAATGGTTATATTTCTCAAATGTGAAAATGTGAATTATGTATTATCAATTTAAAATAAAATGTCTGGAATTTCCTGTGTGTGTGATGTGGGTGTCTGTTCTTGTATGTGTGTTAATATTATTCTGTGTGTGCACGTCTCTTTGGTTGTATCAGTGGTGTATGTGTGTGTGTTGTAAACAAAGGTCAAAAATAGAAATTAACAATGAAAATTCTGTTTGCTCCCCAGAGCAAGCATAAAGAAACAATGTGATATGTGGGTGCATGCATGGTGTAGTAGTGTGTGCATTGTAAGTATGTATGTATGTGTGGGGGCTATGCATGAATGTGTGTGTGTGTATGATTATGCATGATGCATGCATATTAGCTAATTAACTAATTACTTGAAAAGTATCCCTTTGCCTCACACTTCAGCTTTTTTGTAACAGAATAACTGTGTGTATGTGGTGGGTGTATGTATGTATATACTTATGGTATGTGTGTAAGTATCTGGATGTGTGGTGTGGGCTAAAACAAATGTCCAAAATAGAATAACCATTGGAAGAAATGTTTGCTAGAGCCAGCCCAGAAACAATTTTTTTTTTGGTTATGTTGTGATGCAGTGTGTATGTACATGTGTATGTAAGTAGTATGTGTGTATGTATGTGTGTATGTGTGTGTGCACTGCATGGCATGCGTGTGTGTGTATGCATGTATTGCATGCATGCATGCATATTTAGCTAATTAAATACTACTTTGAAAAAGTGTTCCTTGTCCTCACACTTCAGCTTTTTGTGAACAGAATAAAAGTTTATAGCAAGAGGGAATATTAGGTAATGTTTTTTAGATGCATAGGTATTATAGTGTCTAAAACAGATAAATGCTTGTCTTTATGTATGTCCGGTAATTTGGTAAAAATGTTGCAATTTGTGTCTCTCCTGCCAATCTTGAGGCCAATTTCAACCAAATTAGGTAGAGAAAAACCCTTGGTCAAGTTCACTATAGGGTGTTCCACAGATTGGGCCAATTACACTTAAAGACACTATCAGTGATTTGAAACTATTGAATTTGCAGGAATAACTCAAAGGAAGGAGAAGTCTGTAGAATTCTCAAAGGACCTTTGCCAGCTGTAGAATTGAAGGAAAAGGAAGAAAACGCAGGTTTCCAAGATACGATTTCTCCATCACTTACGTGTTGTAGTTATTGTCCGTTCGGACAGTAATGACTAAAATCTTACGATTCGTCCTTATTAGGTTGCTTCTGGTTATCATTGCAGGGATGTTGGATAACTGTACTTGTTGCAAAAAATTTGATTTATTAAAAAACAATTTTGATATTTTTCGATTTGCTGATTTAGCAAATCACTGATAGTGTTTTAAGTGTATGGGGGGGGGTCCATGTGGACTAAACATTGGGTTTTTTGGTGTGCCATTTTTAATGGTCAATCATTTGCCCAAATTGTATGCAATTGCCTAATATCAGTTTCGCATATTTGGTGGCCAAAACATTCAAATCGGCCATGGTGAGATTAGTGAGATTGGGTCAACAGTCATGTGTGCCACATAAAGGGGGCATTTTGGCAGTGTTTGTAAACTAATAATTTGTTCTATTCTGCCAAGACCAATTGAGGCCAATGCGGCCTAAGCTTGATCAGAAAAGCCATGATAATGGGGTTGTGTTAGAGAATGACACCCATGACCCTATATGACCTTTAACCCCATCATACGGAGTTACAATTTTGGACACAAAAGGAGGGCAAATGACTTGTGGTTGGAGAACCACGTGTTATTAATTACCAAATATTTTATTACCAAGTGGAATTTGTGTGTCATCAGTATCAGGATTTTCCCATTGGTGACGAAAGTAGGTTGTCACATAAATATTGTCCTCTTTGATTACCATCACTTGATAGGCATCTGCTCATTGATGCTCTGGTTGTTTATTCTGGTTTGTCATAATAAATGAGGACTTTCCAAACGCTGTGAAAGAGTAAGGCTTCACTGCCTGCAGAATCGTGTGTTCTTGCTACACACAAAGCACCCTAGCCTAGTCGACTACTCATGATTTGAGACTACATTTGGTATAGTGTCAGCTGAAAGGCTGCACACGTTTCTCGGGATTGCTCCAGCAAAGACCCTTTGACTGAGGAAAATTCACCCAGATTTCTTCATGTGACTTTAAAGCAATAACAGCAACATTTTGTGTAGAAGCGCCCCCAATTTCCGGATATTCTGAGATTTTTGCACAGGTGCATTGGTAATTGACTAGTAAAAACTACCTAGAGCTCAAAAAATTCTGTATGTGTCGCAAAAAAA
>JAMKCH010009976.1:0-33557 GCA_023653785.1 Ophioderma brevispina
TTAGGTCTGAAAAGGTGTCCTCGCTTTTCCTGAGTGGACGCATCAGAACGACCCTTTACATATTGCGATTTACTTTAGTTTGCCTGTGAAAGTCTTGTGAATTGAGGGGCATTTCATGATCCCCCCCCCGACTAACCAAAATATGAAGATGGCCAGTTATATAAAAAAACAGCTTTCCGCGTGCCCGATTCAACCAGCGACATCTGTAAGACTAGCACGCTCTCTTGCAATGAGCTAATAAGCCAGGGTTGCTAGAGGAGTGATAGATATAATCTATAGTATAACCTGGTAAGTCCGAAAGGTGGCCCTCACTCCTAGCGGATAACATCAGCACGGTATATTTACGTATACGTTATAGATTTGTTTTGCACTGTATAATTGTTTTTGAAATTTTAAACTTTAGTAGTTTAAGGGATTCGCAGCGATTGCTATAAAAAAAAGCACAAAATTCAAGTTTTAAGTTTGTTACTGGCTGGATATGCCGACATAACCTGCAAGTGTGGTTGGCTGAAAAATCCATACAGGTATTAAAGACGAGCAGTACTTTTAATCTGATTTCTGTAATTTTCTTTTTTATTTACGTGCGTATATCAAATTTCAACTGAGCTCAAAAAGACCTGCCAGTGAAGATCACAGATTTCCGCGTGATATTGTGCACCATGAATCAATACAGTTTGACCCCCAAACAACAAACATTATTGCCCTTTGTTTATCTGTACTAGTGTAAAACCACAATCAACTGTTTTTTAGTGCAGATTTTGAGATGCCATCCATGTATGCCGGGAGACTGTTGACACATTTCCTCAAATACTTCATTTTTGCACTATTTGGTGGGTGTTTCTACATTAAAGCAGATTATATGGAATTGTACACACTTATCCCTGATTAGTTAAAAACATGCATTTCCCACATTTTTCCATTCTCGTGCACTTACGCTGCTAATCCCTTTAAAAATTTCAAGTTCCCCAAAGTACATTTTATATCATCGAACCATTGAGCCTTAGTGAATGCATGTGACCGAAAATTGCAAATTTTCAATGGTATCCGTAAGAAGTTTGCAAGTTTCTGTCTGTAAATGGAGGGAATACAGTAGGCCTATGGAACCTTAGTTCCAATAATTGTAACCTCGGATCTGACGTTATTTTACAATAGTTTTTTGTCGGAAGTAACCGTAGTATACCGCCTGAAAAATACTTCCTTTATGACCAATGCAGCATTTGTCTATGAAACATTGTTAAAAGGGGGCGGAGCTGTTGTGTGATAGCCACTGGCACTGATAAACTTGTGCTGTTGTTATGAGTGATAATCAGCCAATCGGGATTTAGCAGATTGCGTGTTACGCACACCGTGCTTGATGCAGGGCAAATACAACAGGAATATTTTACAGTGGCTGGTTGTTTTATGCAACCAAGTAGAACTAGAAAGTAAACCCCACACTAGGTTTACAAAAAGTGCAGGCTCTCATACACATATGTGTGGGAGGCCAAAGTGGGACTGGTTTAATTGCTGTCCAATGGGAAAACAAATCAGCCCTAAAGAGAAGCAGGCTTGGATTTGTTGATGAATTGATAAACTAAATAGCCTCACCATCGCATTTTCAATTTACAGTCTAATACTATGTAAAGGTACACATAGTTCTGGTAACCAAAACCAGAGGTCAACATTATCTTAACACTACTCGTATCATCTTTACTGACCTTCTGGTTTTGGTACCATGGTAAACGGGAAATGGACCATATAACCAGAACAGTGGAAATTTGCGAAGTGCCAAGCCTTAATACTGCTGTAACTTACCTAACTAATAACTATATGTCCAAATAACCACTCCACTTGTGCTTGCTCTTAGATACTCGTCCATCAACCTGTACCTTCATTTTTTGATGATATTGTCTTTCCAGGGCGATAAAATTATGTAAATATAAGGCCCTTCCGAATTACTCGGGAGAAGTTTTCACTCAGATTGTTGACATCCAATTTTGACCTTAGGCTTTTGTCAGTAAGCTAGAGCTATCCCACGGGCGGATTAAATCAAAAAAAGGAACGCGAATCATTTGGTTCTTGTTTGCGAGTGATTGCAACGTGTATTGGCGTTCGTATAGTATTGAACGTGTATCTTTACCAGCCGTTTACGAAAATAAATGGGCATCGTCATATCGAGCAAGGATTTGTGATTGCGCACATATTGTTTACGAATAAAATAAAATTCAAAATTACAGTTGCCTGAGCTGATAGATAAACAACAGCGCATAACCATTAAACCAGACCAAATTTATCAATTTTGGCAAATATTTTTAAAGAACATTTTTTTTATAAAAACTTTTTAATTTTTTCTCTAGATTTTTAAGATTTTTGGTGCTATTTAGGCAAATTTTGAGCTCCTCCAGGAAGTACAAAAAGAAAAAAGAAAAAAGGAACTCCCCCACAATTAACTTAAACTCCGACCCGACGACCCTACTCGAAAGGTCGCTCGCCAGTAACAGGGTTTCTTTTTTCGTCGCCTAAGCACTAGTGATTCTCCCGGGGGGGGGGGGGGGGGGGGGGGGGGTTCGCACATCGGGATGAAGTATGGTTATGTGAGCCTTTAAGGCCCTCATTTTAGGACAATTCAGTTCCAGAAGAGGACCCACTTTTTATGTCCCAAAGCTTATATTCTACCACTTTTGTCTTTAAAAAAACGCAAAAAAAAAAAGTAGCTGGAAAATTGATGCGTGTGGAATCGCATTTTTTTTTGGAAAACCGTTCAACTACAGTAATCTAGCTGTTAAAAATTGCCTTTTGATAAAAGTTAATTTCATCTCATTCAGTGGACATTTAGATTCCTTTTCAAAATCAATACGCCCGTTGGGAGGATAGATTCTAGCTACTGGGCCATGGATATTATACATGATGCAACCAAACTGTTTATGTAAATGTGAGTCGCCCAAATAGCTTTCTGAGTTTAAAAAAATCTACCCTCCTTTCGTCCATTCAGAAAAAGATATGGACCTACTTCTTCTGCTCCAAATAGCACCAAAAAATCTTGATTTATTCTTCATTAAAAACGACTGGCCTGTGATACACCGCGCGTTCACAATGTTCTGGCACGACACCCCACGCGAAACACGTTTGAGTCGCGTGTTCAAAACACTTCCAAACAATTTACCCATCATACTAGTAGTTGGTTCACGTTCCCCCCCCCCCTGGTTTCGCCCTTTCCCCCCCCTCCTCACATGTCCCCACTCCTTGCACTGGTTGACCAGGTGTGACCTTTAACCTGTATTGCTCATACGGGGTTGGGACTTAGACGAAAAAATGTGATTCTGCCTTGTATCCCAAAATTCGTCCAAAATCGTTATTTGTGCTTTTTTCAATGCATGAAACGACAGCATATGGACAGAGAAGGGATGTTGAGCTATGTTATTATCATAGAATAGAAATTTTCAGGTAACTTGCTTTTGTCGTTGTAAATTGAGGAGGAAATAATGGTTTATTATTCCATTCATTCTCCTGCAACTCCCCATGGCTCCGTTTTGAAACAGAGGGCCCGTTCAATGATAATGTACAGTGTTTAGATAATGGCGACCATCTGGGTCAGTTAATGGAACTAAGGTATACACCCAGAATCAGATACTCGACTTGGCCCAGAGAGTAATAGGTTAGGCCTGCATGACTTTACTCTTAATAACTTCAAAAGACAAAGTTAATTAAGTGATTCCCTGCCTGGCGTAGCATTGTAGCGCGTCTTACTACAAAACACGCTTTAAACTCTCTTAGTCGATCTAAATCGTGCGCGATGAGACACAGCGCATGATGTACAAACAAAACAAATCTCTCACATGATCACAAAATATGCTCATGTAAGTCGACAAAATACCAGGCATTCCTTGTGAGAATGTATGGGGTGTTTATTGATACTTTGTACTCCTAGGTGTACAGATTATAGGCAGAAGCCATAGCCACCAGATGTAAAAATAGACTCCAAAAATATTTTTTTACATAACAGAAGTCCAATCTGCACTTGCTGTTCCGAATTAAGGTATTTAAAGAAGTTCTGATTGAAATGTATTTTAAATTTTTCACAGTTTACATGCGTACGACCATCAACATGCGTCTTCAAAAATCCGCTTGTGTAGAATAGATGCAAGAACCTCTCACCCCTGTGAGCATCACCCTGACTGCCAGACAGCCGAGCAGCCCTCACATCTTCTATCAGGTGGGAAACCATTCATAGGAGAGGAAGAGGGGTGGTATCCATGGTGGTAATGGGAAGAGGAAAGGATCTGTGGGATGGCCAAGCAATATGGAGACAAAAGAGGGAGGGTTTTGGTGGTTAGAAATTGTAGATGAATGTGAAGGGGCTGGTACAGGTTGAGAGAAAGCAAAGGGTAAAGTAAAGGTAAAGTTACAAAAATTAGCCTCACTTTTAGTTTATAGAGGAAAGTCAGGACTACACAATCGCAGCTCTAACTTTCCCATTCTTTCACAGTGCCATTCACCCAGTGTGTTTCTCAAATTGGGAGGTAGGGGGTGGTAGTATGCACGCAGGAAAAAAAACCGGCAGGACGGTGAGAAGCCATTGCGGGAAATCCCTGCCGATCGCGGGAGGAAATTTAGTGATGACGCAAAGAATAAGAAGAGAAAAAATAAGGAAATAATCAAACGAAAAATTGTTGATATATAAAACAAGGAAACAAAGAAACAACAAGGGGAAACAAGAGGTAAAAATAAACCATTAATTGAAAAATAAAGTAGAATATGAGTCTTGGTCCAGTGTGTGTGTTTATTTCTTGATTAAAATCTGAGACGAAAATAGCTTCGTCTCGGGATAAAATCAACCACCAAAATTAGCGCAAGAAAGGGGGCGGACACCCTCATCACTGTCGCAAATGTTCTATCAATGTCATCAGCGCCCCGTGTGTATCAACTTAGTATCAGCTCAAGTATCAACCGGTCGATCGATTGTGTATTTATTTAGAAAAATGGTTTCGTGAAAATAATTGGAAATGCGAAAAGAAATTTAAACAATAGTTTTTCTTGTAAGATAGATTACATAAATTTTGACTTGAATCTGAAATAATATAAAAATTTAATAAAGGATTAAAAAATAAACTTATTCCCCACGTGGCTGAATTAGCAAAATATGACACAAATGCATAGAAAATGGGTGGATGGTGCTGTCTTACAACAGCTCGCTCTTCAATCCACTCTTGTGTGAAAATAACATGGGACGGCTTGAAAACCAATATTTTCAAGTCAAATCCGCAAACAGTCAGAACTTGATAGTATTGTGTAAGTAATTTTAGCTTCTCCCGTTGTATTGTGCTTGGTATGTGGCTAAATTAAGGTCGATTGGCACAATCTATAACGATTATGAGCTTACCATATCGCTTAAAAAGTGTTAAAAATGAGCAACAAAAAAAAAACTTGCTTCAATTGCAACTCGATTTTCAAAAAGTCTTCAGCTTTGAGGGGGCAAAAATCCCCCCCAGACACCCCCCCTGTTGCCCGCAACACTCCGCGATGGCTGCCAAACAGCCGTATAAGTCGCGGGAAATTTGACTTCCTTGCCGGAAAAAAATTTTTTTTCCAAGGCCTGGTAGTGATGGGTATGTGGGGCCTATAAGACCCTCATTTTCAGGCTCTTTTCAGTTCCAGAGGGGACACCCATTTAGGACCATTTCATGTTCAAGAGATTCTATTTCATGTCCTATAAGCCATCATCGTACCAAAACTTTCTTCAAAACTCAAAAAGTAGCTGGAAACTGAGGGAAATCGCAGCTTATTTTCCGAAAAACTCTTGGAAAACCTTCGGAGACACTTTTGGGCTCTTCAACATCAGCTCGGAGCCTCAATTTTGGAAATCCGGGAGGCACAGGCCTACCAAAAAAAAAGGGTTGAGGACCCCCCACATGCATGGAATCTCTGAGTGATTGAAACAAAATAACATACTCTATGCTTTGTGATTTGGTGATTATTGTAATGCCATATTCGTGTATGAGATACTTAATAAATGGAATGCAATAGTTATATCCTTAGCGCTTGACCGCTTCGAAGAATATGATGAAAAACCTGATGAAAAAAAACATTCCAATGGAAAGGACTGAGATCATCCACATGAGCAAATTTGGACAGGATACATGGGTTGGCTTGTACTTTTGGTACAGCGATTACCCGTGATATAGAAAAAGGAAGGCAAAACTGGTGGCATTATGGGAATTAGGGCTTTTTCCCCCCCCGCTGCTGGTGGACTTACACATAGATACGCATTTAATCCCTCTTTTATGAGAATTTTGAAAATCTTCAGTCTAAATTGGGTAAGATTACCCTAACACGGACGGGTAGTTTTGCCGGACCGACGGCCCAATGCACGAGAGGCAATCTATTTTTATTTAACGGACCCAGATGCAACGAGAAGCAAATTTTGAGTTTTCATGCATCGAGGAAGTTTTTCCGGCACAGGAATAAGTAGGGTAAAGTCGTTAAAGGCCCAGATGCAATGAGAAACATCGCGTCATTACGGTTAAAGACGGCCCAGATTGCAACGAGAAGGAAACATCGAGTCTTACCGGTAAAGACGGCCAAGTGCAGAGAAACAACGCGTCATTTTCGCGTACGAGGCCAGATACAATGAGGAACATCGCGTGCGAATACTATGAGAACAGGGATCCTAAAATAAATAAATAAATAAATAATAAATAATGGATGCCTACTGCCACACTGTTCTGCATGAAATGTAGCTTATAGTTCGCCCGTCATGCGTCGCGCTATTACGCTACGTCATAGTCGTGCGTTGGCGCATTATGCTACGTCATGCTTCGGCTTACGCCATGAATGCGGTTTATGCATAATATAAAAGTAGCTATCGAAAATGGTGGCACTATCACCATCAATATCGAAATTGTAATGGGCATTTGACAGATGTGGCACCCGCCCTGATGAAAAGATTGCGCCTTCTGCGGGCAACCGTCCGAAATGCAGTGAAAAGCATCCCATCATTTTCCCGGTAATGACGTCCCAGATGCAACGCGAAAACATAGCGTCCTTTTGCGGAAGAGGCCAGATGCAACGAGAAAATAGCGTCATTTTTCCGGTAAGACGGCCCAATGCAATGAGGTGCAATGAGAGTCATTTTGCCGACCAAAAATAGTGGTTGACGGCCGAGATGCAACGAGAAAAATTTTTCGACTGGTACAACGTTTTCGTTGCACCGAATTGCGTCTGGGCCGTCTTAGGTTTTTAAAGTAGTTCAGATATATGTAGGCAAATCACCAAGACAATTTTTCAATTTTCCCCCTTTGCGTTGGATACTTGGAAAATTTTCCTCCGGGATTTGGACGGCCTCAGTACACCAGAAGTTGATGTGATTAAACCATTTGTTCCTTTCACACTGACATATCCTAGCCGAGGGAAAGCAAACATGTTGTGAAAACTTTTCCTATTAGTTGTTTTCACAATGATGCATGAGTAATATGTACTGACTGGCTTGCACATACTTCTGTGCTGTATTGATAATTTGTGACCTTACTTGTTGATCCTAGATCCTGGGCTTGGATTGTGAATGGTGCAGTGATTCTAGAGGTAAACCCAAGCGTGTTGTGCCATTCTCCAAGCTAGCCGCTGCCAATGGCGTGTGGTGTTGGTGCAGCTGTGTCACACAGTATATGTTCTTACTGGCTTGCCATACTTCTGTGCTGTATTGATTGACCTCTTTATCCTTTTGATCCAGATTCGTGGCCGGATGTGAATGGTGCAGTGCATTCTAGAGGTTAAACCCAGCGCTTGTGGTCCATTCTCAATAGCCAATGCCATGGGTTGTGTGGTGTGGTGCAGCTGTGTCACAGTAATAGTTCTACGGCTTGCCATACTTTGTGCCTGATTATTGACCTCTTTACTTTGATCCTAGATGCATTGGCTGGATTGTGAATGGTTGCAGTGATTCTAGAGGTAAACCCAAGCGTGTTGCCCTCTCCAGCTAGCCACTGCCAGGGTTGGTGTGTTGGTGTGCAGCTATGTCACACAGTAATATGTTCTAACTGGCTTGCTATACTTCTGTGCTGTCATATTGACCTCTACTTTTTGATCCTAGATCCTTGGCCTGGATTGTGAATGGCAAGTGATTCTAAAGGAAACCAAGCGTGTTGCCTTCGCCAAGCTAGAAAGCAATGGGTTGTGTGTGTTGGTGCAGCTATGTCACACAGTAATATGTTCTAACTGCTTCTATACTTCTGTTGCTGTATATTGAACTCTACTTTTGATCCTAGTCTGGCCTGGAGTGAATGGTGCCGTGATTCTAAAGGTAAACCCAAGCGTGTTGCCCTTTCCAGTTAGCCGCTGCCAATGGGTTGGGTGTGTTGTGCAGCTATGGTCACATGGAACATATACCACTGAGCCTCAAGGAATTATTAGCAGACAGAGGTAGTATTGGTATCCATGAAAATCTGTTCGCAAGTAAAACAATTTTGCGGAAGTGCAAGTGGCCTTTGCATTTCCGTCTGCAGAAGTGCACGGGGACATTTGCACTTCAGCATGCGGATCTTGGCCACGTATAGGGTCAAATTTTGTTTCCCTTTTTTTGTTAATCCATCATCATTGAAAAATTGATGGATTATTGTCATCGAGAGTGGCGTTTTAATATGTCGGCTCTTATTGCGAAACTAGTCGGCCGTTCTTTATGTCCGTTTTCCCCCCAAAATTCGGCAAATTGTTCTTGAGTTAATGGGCCTTTCGCCGTCGGTTTTATTTTTTTGAATTTTCGTGACGGGAGGCAGTTGGGGTGACTTTGTATATTTTTGGTCAAATTTTTTCGGACATCATCTGATGCCATGCTTGTCGTCTTTCTTACGAATGCTTGGTTTATGTGGGCACCTATTAACCGGTTCTAGTGGGTTCTTGGCGAAAGAAATGAAATGGTGATCGTGTTACCAACTTACAATATCTACCAAGGGCTTACCAGGGACTGAGGTCAAACACAAGTGGCCGTTAGCTGTTTTCGATACAATGGACATTGCTGATACAATGTAACAATATTGCCCAGCGTGGCTGTTCTCTAAACGTTTTTGTTGTAGCACGACGTTGACCTTTTAACAGTGGCGGCGCCAGGGGGGGGGGGGCATGGGGGGGCAAGTGCCCCCAAATGTTTTTTCTTGCCCCCAGTTGCCCCCCCTGGTCGAAAGAAAAAATGAAGGATTTCGGGCAAAATTCAGTGATTTGGGGCCAAAAATCAAGCGATTTTGGGCCAAAATTGGTGGGAAGATTTCCAAATTTTATATTTTCCCCCCCCAGAATTTCACTTTTGCCCCCCCCAAAGATTTCACTTTGCCCCCCGTTTTTTGCCCCCCCAGGGGAAAAAAAGAGGTCTGGTGCGCCACTGCGTTTAAGGCACCTTGAAACTGGTGAAAACCCAATCTTAGCCAAAAGTGTTGGAACCTTTTATAGGCCTACTTCCAAAGCCCCCCTCTCCCCCCTGGACAATGTTGATCCTGAAATTTTGTTCTTGCCACCCTAAAGAACCCAACATGATTGGTGGGGATAGGAGGGGTGCATGGATAGAGAAATGCTCCAAGCCTCCCAACCCCAGTTGACATGATTTCCTATATATCTTTGTAAGAGAAATGCGGCAAATGAATAGGGGCAAAAAAAGCCGTCGTGTTCCAACACATTTGGTGATTGCAGTTCTGGAATTTATAAGTGGTCATTGAAAGTTAAGGCACTTCAATATATTAGGTTTTCTAGATTATATATTGATCTATAAAATGCATAAACAAAAGTGAAACTGTTGAAAACCAGTTCTGGAATTTATAGTGGTCCTTGAAAGTGAAGGCACTTTAATCTATTAGGTTTTCTAGATATAACTATTCGATCCTATAAATATGATAAACAAAGAGGGTATATTCACTTGCGCCAGCGGTGGGCATACTTCGAATATTTTTAATCACCCTTACACTGGGATACTACATATATTGCGAGGTTGGACGACAAACCCACGCTTGCCTTACTTTGACGGGTTTTAGATATTTGGGTCGACGGTGCTTCACTACTGATGGCCTTACAATTCGACTTTTACCTTTTAATATCACGCTTCGTTGAAAAAGCGTTAAATGTTGAAATAAGTGGAGTGGTAAGGCATATCAATACTAAGTGGAAATCTTTGGAAAACAACATCTGCCAGAAATTAATTACATTTTGACTAGGAAATGTCCTAAACAATTGTTTCAACAAGATCAGCGAAATGGTCAATAATAATAATCCTCTATTTTTGATAAGAGGAATTCCCGCAACGTGGCCTGAAAACATAGAAAATTAATAGAGAATTTAAAAAAAAACAACCGTAAACCCGACCAATTTGCTATGCTACGTATGTCATGACCCCTATGATATCTTATACGTGTTGCAAACCAAAGCGTCAATGTATGCCTGGGTTTGTAAAAGAGATGAATATACGATTGTTATCAGCTTGCTGCATTACCGATCATTGTAAGGCATGCCGTGGTAACTTGGAGTGTGAATGTAAATGTTTAGTTGACATTGCCGATTACCTTCACACGTAGTCAAAAGAACCACTCACCCAAGTCTCAGATTGAGATAGATAGAGTGGCATCTAATGACCCTATATGGCCTTGGACCCCCATTTTGTCAATCTACATAATAAAAAACCTTGAAAACTAAAATGCCTATGACAAAAAAGGAACACTGAGTCCAGGACATCTTACTAATATGCGCAGAATGACCTCTGATGACCATGTGCCCTTTGACCTCTAATGGCACTATGTGACCTTGACCCCATTGGTCAAAATCAATATTACTAAAAGAAATCAATTTGTGGGGCTTGGGGTTTGTCGCTATGTGTTTCAACCGTCCTTTTACATACGAATATGAATTTTGGTGTGGTGTAGAGCTCGACGTACGAGGTTTGTGGTCTCGATTTGGAGGGGTCATTTTTGGGGTCAAAGTTTCTTCAGGGGTCGGTGTCGGGTCACGTGGCCGTGACTTTGACGTATGGATATGAAATTTTTGGGATGGTGGCTAGAGTTTCGCCTTACGAGTTTATGGTCACATTTTAGAGGGGTCATTTTGGGGTCAAACGGTCATTCAGGGGTCATGAGAAATGATGGGGTGTGAGAAAAATAAAACGTATAACAAGTAAGAAAATTAGTAACACATTCGAAGGCAAAAAAAATATATAGTCTTGAGGTTTCTGACAGAGTTTTTCTCCCGACTTTCGGATGGACCAGACACCGCAATTTTTGATATTTAACCCTTAAAATGCTATGGCTATGCTGGGGTCTTAAAGTGTTAAACAAAGGAACTCCAGTGGTGCAAAGGGATAGGCCTACAAGATAATGAACCTGTTGTGAGTGTCGTTTGGCCTTTTTGAAGATTGCTCCATCATTGCTATTAGTGCAAAAGTGTTAGGTATAAGTACTTTAGTGCCGGGTTGTGGCCCTTGTTCCACTGGACAATCCCTAACGGGGTCTGTCAGACGGCGGAGCCCTGTCAAATTTTTCGGAGAAAGCCTTTTTTTTAACGAGCTCTATCTCATGGTGCAGTTCATTATGTTTGTAGATGCTACGTTTTAAAGTTAGAACCTTTAAAGTGACTTTTACATTGCTTTTCATTTAAAATTTTTTTTTAAATATCCATAGGTGACTTAGTTCCTACTGAAGTTCCTTAACTGGGGCTGTCTGACGGCGGAAGGCCTGTCAATTTTTTCTGGACAGCTTTCTATTTTAAAGAGCTCTATCTCATGATGCAGTCATAAATATGTAGGTGGCTTCGTTGTCAAGTTACGAACCTTAAAGTGACTTTTTACTCAACCTTTTGCATGTCATTCTTTTAAAAAAATCCAAATGGACCTAAGTTCCTACTGACAGTCCTTAAAGACACTATCAGTGATTTGCTAATCTGCAAATCAAAAAAATCATCAAAAATCAGAGATTTAAGCATGGTACGTAAACAAGTACAGGTATCCTAACAACATGCCAATGATAAGAACCAGAAGCAACCTAATAAGGACACCAGGATATTTTAGTCAATGAGTCCGAACGGACACTTCCTACAAACACGTAATTGAATTGGAGATTCGTATCTTGGAACACTGCCGTTTTCTTCCTTTCTTTCAATTCTACAGCTGGAAAAGGTAACTTATGAGGATCTACAGACTATCCTTCACTTTGAAGCTTTTCTGCAAATTTCAAATATTTTCAAATTCATGATGTGTCTGTAAATGTGGAAGCTTTCAATTGATCTTAAGACAATATCATTGGCTGATCCCTCCTGAGGAGGTATTACACTGAAATGCTCGCTAATTTTTTTTAAATCTCCTGATCTAATCAAATCTCCAAGATTCCAAGATCAAATCTCCCGGATTCAAAATCTCAATGTTGGCAGGTCTCTGACAAAAGGTCATCAGGGGTCGTTTTGGGTAACTTAGCTGTGCTTTACCTGGGATATGAGTTTTGTATGGTGGTAGAGTTTCGCCCGTACAGTGTTGTGGCATGTTTTCGAGGGGGAACATTGGGTCGTAGGGTCATACAGGTGGTCGTGGCGTTATCGGTTAACGTGGCTGTGCTTTGACGTATGGATATGAGTTTTGGTTATGGTGGTTTAGAGTTTCGCTAGTACAAGTTGGTGTTCCATGTTTTCGAGGGGTCATTTTGGGGTCGAAGAGTCATCCAGGGGTCGTTATAGGGTAACGTGGCTGTTGCTCTTGACGTATGGATGATGAGTTTGTATGGTGGTTATAGTTTCGCCATATATGAGTTTTGTGGTCATGTTTCGAGGGGTATTGTGGGGTCAAAGTCATCCAGGGGTCGTTACGGGTAACTTGGCGTGCTTTGACGTTATGAATGAGTTTTGATATGGTGGTAGAGGTTTGCCGTACCACTTTTGTGCGTCACATTTTCGACGGGGCTATTTTGGGTCAAAAGTAATGTAGGGGTCATTATTGGGTAAACTTGCCGTGTTTTCATACCCATGCTTTGACGCATGGATGATGAAAGCACCCAGGGGCTATTAGGTCGAATACAGTACTGGTTTGTTCGAAAGCATTCCAGTCTACTCATCTAACGGGTTTTGTTGGTGTATTGTAACGGGAGCCGAGGTCGGGTTAGACACTGGTAAATGTGGGTCTGTTGGGGGCCGGAACCCACCAATTTGCAATGGACATAGCATAGGCACAACTTAAATGCGATCACAATTATCTACTTCACTCCTCAATTTATTCAAGCCCTTTTTGTAAACAAAAATCTCTGCGGGGACCCTACATCAATACACATTCTGTAGTAGCACCATCATTGGATATGTAGTCATGTCATGTAGTATCAGATTCACAACAATCCGAGTAACCGTAGTATAATGGTAGCTCACAATAGCAATCCAAAACCGCAAATCTGACAGCAACATGGAACGAACCCCAATGTTTTCTACACACAGGTAAGCAATACACCTTAAATTATCAGGCGAAAGTGGCCAAAATATGTTATTCCTTTTTACAATTTGCAAACTGTACCACGGCGAACTTTTGTGGCCACACTTTCTAGATCCGACTGCGCATGCTCCATAACAACAAGTGAAGCTTAAAGGCACACTCTGTGTTGTAATCAATGTGGAAATATTTACCTAATACAGTAGAATTTAAGACTACGGTGGATGCGATATCTGTACGCTTCCATTCCCGCACACAGGCCCCCTCTCCAGTGTGTGCCGTCCCAGGCACACAAGGAGAAGACTGACGGGAATGAAAACGTGGCGCTACCCCTACCGGACCCACTATGGTTTACTTAAACTACTGTTCAGAATGTGTTCTAGCTCCAGACATCTTATTAATCCTTTGTCTTCAATCCCTAGTCTCCTCTGCTGACGAACATCGCACCAACTTGTACGTGCGTCGTTCTGAATCCTTTTTGCCGCTTGATTCCCAAATAATGGCATCTTGCTTCAGCACATCCCCTTTCTTAAGCCAACTTGGCCGAATCACCAAATCATCCATCTCAAGCCTTTTTCTCTGTTTCCTAGTCTCATCCACCTCGAACATCTTCTATAGGGTTGCCCAATTCCCGGGAATTTTCAGAGGGGGAAATTGTCCATGGATTTTGGGAATTAACGGGAATTTATGGGAATATTTTAGGAAAGTTTTTTTCGGGAATTTTGAATTAACAATCTTTTGAAATAATATACTGTATGGTTCCTTTTGTTCAGATTAGATATACGGAACTCTGTATAACAACTGAAATCTACAGTGGAACATAAATTATTAGCATAACCAAACATGTTTTAAACAACTTAGAAAATAATAACCACCACCTCGTTACAACTATAGTCCCTACATGTTTTGGTGCAGTTTATTTTTCCATTCACTCCTAGGACCCTGGTCTCATGTAGTAGTTCTGTATCCGTAAACATTTAACACCCATGGTGAGTTTACCTTAGATTTAGTGAGACCTTATCTTCAAAATAAACTTTAACTGAAATTGGTTTGAATTGTGCCTGTAACAAGATAGAAATTTTCAGTGGAAATTTAGCCAATTGAACGGCTTTTTTGAAACAGTGGCGTAATGGGGGTGGGGGTCGGAGCATAGGGTGCTCCCCTCCCCCCCAGCCCCAACAAATGAACTGACCTTTTTTTGTACATTGTCTATGGATAAGGGCCCAATTTGGCCCCCTCAGAAAATGCCTCGGCATCCCTTCCCCCATTTGCAAAGGCCTGGTTACGCCACAGTTTGGAATCCAATTTCCAATTTATTTTATCTGTAGCCCATTTTAGGTTGATTAAGGTATACAATGCTATTATAACATGACATGAAAGAACAGTCTTGCTCCAGAATCAAATAAAAGTTGCAATTAATAATTTTACAAAAAGTGCTCATTTCCCCTTTTTAATAATTTGTGAATATACCTGTTATTTTAGGAATGTACTATCTTTGTGATGAATACAGTATCAAAAATTAAAAATTTAAATTATACTTGACAAAACTAGCAAGTCTTCAGTTTTGTAACATTTTGTAATACATGCTCAAAACAATCTGCGCATTTTAGAAACCACTACTTCCAATGAGTTTAAGTCTATTATAGTGCAGCAGAAACAAGACCTTCACAAATATTTTTGTGGTAGTGAACTGGGAATGCACATTTGACCTTCGACGACGATTTTGGCTAGATTTGTATCAAGTACCCTGACTAGATACTTTTGTTTCTGATAAAAATCTGAATATAATACTTATTAAACTGGCCTATAGCAAGATGTCATTTAGCACAGTACCCATTGAAAAAGGCCAACAAACATGTTTTTTTATTTTTTTCCTGGGACAAAAGTGTTAAAACTTAAAAATGCCAAAATTGAAAATCCCCGAAAATTCCCAATATTCCCGTCCCATTTTTTTCAAAATTCCCGGAAAGTTTCCGGGAAGTTTCCAAATTCCCGGAAACTTCCACCCCTTTGCAACTCCTAATCTTCTCCTCACCTAACCGTCTACCTTCCTCCTCTCCTCCTTCTCCTTTATCAACGCTGACATATCATCTCGTCCTCGTTAATTCACCTCGCCCATCATTTATCCAAAAAGCTGCTTCCTTGTGGTATAGGGGCGATTGGCATCCTTGCCCTCGTCCTCTCCACCTGCTGTTCCACTCTCCATGTTTCCTTTAGGGAAAACAAATATGGGCTAGTTGATAACAGTTGCATTCTACTTACATGGGCAAAAATTTCTATTCCAAATATCTACTGGGCTTGCGCCTACTTCTAGAAGGTTTCGGCGACTCTGCGTAGCCTACGCACAGACTTTGTCACCTGTATCTCGCTCATTCTCCTGTTGCTTCTGACCCCTCTCACTCTCTCCTTGCGGGAATCTTGCGACACTCCCAATTTTCCCGCTTTCTCTCACACTTCTTTCTCTCTCCGCTCTCTTCTCTGTACCCTTTAAGATTTTCATCACACCCGCCCTGGTCTAACTTTGTTCCTTGTCCCTTCTCACTCTCCGTAGCCTCACACCACAACTTGTGTGGACTCTAAAACACTTATCATCCTTGCCTCCCCTGATCTGCCGTGTCCACTTGACCTCCCCACTGCTCTGTGATTCTCACTCAACTGGCATAGGAGGCTCCTACGACCACGGCTTCAAGATCTGGACCCTCATATTTCGTGAGGCCCGATCAGAAATGCACAACCCTGGGCTTACTACGGACAGTCTTTTCTGCATTCGGTAAGTGAACATCAACCAGCAACAGTTACGTACTCACGTACTGGGACCTCCAAGGGGCATGCGCCTTCTTGGACAGATTCTGTCTGCCTTCCTTGTGACATTGAAACAGGCACACAAACTGACTTTTGTTGTGCGATACATTGGACCCTAGCCCCTTCTGTCTATTCCCGTTTCTTTCTTTCTTCTGCCGTCTACATACTCACATGCAAGGCATTTCTTGCTCTCTCATGAATACCTCTCAGCTTCTCCCTTAACTCCTCTGCATAGTCCTGTCACGCAATCGTCTGTCTCGGGGCACTTCCTCCCCCAAACATCAAGTCACAGGGGCGCAACGTTCACTCCCAACATCCATCATATTCGGGGTCTTCCCCCGGTTGAAGCTGACACAGATCTGTAACGCAAATCCAACATACTGCACAATTTCGTCCCATTCCTTTTGATTCTGATGAGGCAATGCTTAAGACACAGTATTGACGATGGGTGCGATTGTCCTTTCTTACTAGCCGTTCAGAGTGGGATTGTAAGGGGTGGTTCTAGTCTTTGTAATACCCCAAACTTACACATCTCTTGGAACACCTCGGACTCGAAGTTTGCGTCCTTGGTCGGAGTGAAGCTCATCCTGTACCACAACCCTGCACACAACTCTTCACAACCACTTGTTTGCCACTGTTTCGGCCTGTTGATATCGGTATAGGGTAAATGCCTCCATCCACTTCGTCCAATAATCCCCACTACCAAGATATAGGAGTTACACCCTGGTGTGTTTCTGTCATGGACCGAGGACATCTTAGTCAATTCTTTTCAAGAGGAGCCCCTATGCGACTGTTGAGGGGAGCCCGGAACTTACGTGGTGGACTTTTCTTCCGAGCACAACCCACACATTGCCTTACATACGCTCTGACGTCTGGCACGCATGCTACCCAAGGTACCGTTCTCTGACCCTAGGCATAGTTTTCTCACCACCCAAATGGCCTGCGGTTTTGGATGCTTGTATTCATCTAAGCCTTTCTTCCTCAAGAGCGAGGGAGTACGACAACCACTTATACTCTTTTCCGTCATCACTTTCCCAACGTTTTTTGCAAAACCCCATGCCTTGAACAGGCAGCAATGTCCCATTGACTCCAGTAACTTTTCAACACTAAGGACTTTTCGGACACAGCCTCCCATTTAGACGTTCTTCCTCCTCTTTCCAAACGCAACACAGTGCTATGTTTCATCGCCAATTGTGCACTACTCGTACACTTTCAGTGGGACCTCTGGCACACTACGAACTCTAAGCACAGGATGTTACACAGGTATATTAGTTTTTCCATCTTCAGTCTCCTTCGTCCACATCACACTTAATTCTACCATAGCAACGAAAAACCCTCCAAGCGCAATCACGGCCTTGCTCACTGCCACCACAGGAGACGCTATAGACGTACCCGAATGCATCTTCACTGGGGTCTGTCAAACGTTCGCATCTCGCACCAATGGATCTGTCGAACCTCTACTTTTCCCTTGTCTCAACAATTAAAGGGTAAGGGGTAGAATTCAGTAAAGAGAGCGTCCCGTTTCTTCTTTCATACTTCCTTGATTGTCTTAGCTCAGCCTCACTTGCCTCAGTCATAGCAGCTCTGCATCTCGTCTTCCTCCGTTTGCTAATGCAACCTTTCCACCTTCCACACTGTCTACAGGGGCGTCGGGACAAGCCATCAGCATTCTGAGGCTCTACCCGCCGTACTCTAGCTCAAGGGCGAACTAGACAACACTTCCAACCATCTCGCAAGCTGACCCTCTGGATTCATGAAGTTAAAGAGCCATCGAAGGGACCCATGATCAGTTCTAACTTCCGCCGCCTACCACCCCACCATGTGCCTGTACTTCTCAAGAAATTCTACTATCCGCTAACAGCTCACGTCGCGTCACACAATAATTCCTCTCCTTGCTTTGACAATGACTTGCTGCCATAGGCAACCACTTCGATTCACCGTCCGAACCTGTGACAAACACACACTCATGCCAAAATTACTACCTCCGGTCTACACATATGGTCCCCCCGGCTCTTTTTTTTTCGATAAACCACAATTGGCGCGCTAAGTAGCCGCCTCCTTCAACTCATGAATGCTCCGTCGCTCTTCGTCCAGAACAAAAGGGCATTCTTCTCCTTCACTTATCACGGGCGAAGCTATCTCTGCAATCCACGATGAACTCGTCTATAGTACTATCTAACACTAGGAAGCGTCGTACTTGTGGTCTGTGTTAGGAGGTGGGCCCAATCTCTCACTGCTCAGCTTAGGAGGGAGCTGTGTGGTAATCCCCTCCTCTGACACTATGGCCCCAAATACTGAACTTCTTTCTGAAAGAGACTACACTTCACGTCTTTCAAATGTCCAGCCCGGCACCTATGCCTCTGGCCAACACTGCACTCAACCGTTCTACAGATTGGGAGATCGTACTCCTGAAAACAATCACAAGAATGCACCATCGTCCAGTACACTAATCAAGTTATCCCCATCGCAATCCAGCCGTACACGCCCATCACCGTCTTTCAACGGTGACGGTGCATTGCACACCCGAAGGGGAAGACATTCCATGCGTAAAGACCCTCGTCGTCACAAAAGCGATTTGTCTTAGCATCGCCGTCTCAACTCCACCTGCCAGTACCCTGAGGCCAAATCTAGCGTGGAAAAGTACTTCGCACCACCCAGCGCATCCAGTGAATCCTCTATGGTCGGGACGGGTATGCTTCCTTCACAGTAACTTCGTTTAATTTTCTGTAGTCCAACACAGGCGCTTGGGCCAACTTCTTGGCTCACCAACACGACAGACTTGCCAGGACTGTCTGAGGAGTCAATAACTTCTTATCTATCAACTCTTGAACTGTCGGCTCCACTTTCGCCTCGCTGCTCTGGGAGGAACGTCTCACTGGCTGGCCTAATGGCGTGCATCAATTAGTATCTATACGGTGTTTAATCAACCAGTGAGCCCTATGTCAAATTCTTCCAGTAAGAATACGGCCTGGTACTCAACAACAAATTGATAACTTTGTTCTTTTCCTCCTCCTCCAAACAAATGTGCACCTTGCTGCCAATTCGCGCAATGCTCTGGTATTTCAACCTAAGGACCCTACGTGTACTCGGGGATGCATTGCTTGCCAAATCATCTTCACTAATTGGAACATTTTAGCCAATACTGTGCCGGCCTTTATAACTTTGTCGGTTTCACCCACATTCATCACTCTTAATGGTATCGAGGTTGCCGTGGTACAAACAACACTGCCGACACCATAAGACCACTTTTCAACATCAATCCTCTACAATGCTCCACTGTACAACAATCCCCACCTCCCCTACGGGTACATTTAACCGGGATTAGCATCTCGTGCCCCTGCCGGAACTCTAGTATCACAATACGCTACTAACTTGGAGTACAAGGGTTTATTATCATTCGTACGACACTCAACCTGCGGTTCTCAAAGACTAACGGCAATCTATCCATATCGATCTTTACACCTCCGTCCGCATAAAATTCAACCCCAATAAGCTATCACTCACAGGTGCCACATAGACCTTCACCTGCAACCACATCACCAATGCTGAACGTCCATAAGGGCCACTCCATCAACCTTCACTTTCGTACCATCCTCTTGTCTCAGTACCACATTTCTCGACCACTAAGAGTCCTTTGTTTTTCAGGGATTCAGCCAATTTGCTCCGATTTCAAAAATCACTTTAGAAGCCCCACTATCCACACAAAGCATTAGTGGGTCTCCCTGAAACCAAACTGGGACCCACATTCTGTTATTTCTCTCCCAACCCCTCCTCTCAATCCAACGCTAGCCCGACTCTCTGACGTCGGCAGTGACTTCGGTCTCACCGACTGCTCCTGATTCTTTCTTTTCTGATCTATACCCTCCTGGTTCTGATCTCACCGCCCTCGTCCTGCGCTGCTGACCTCCCCTGGGGCCTGCGGTTTGGCCATCTCACTCGTTCCCCCATGGGTCCTAATTGGGCCTCGCGAGCGAAATGTCCCCCCTTTCATGACCTTGGAAGCAGACCATTAGCACGATGCGCAATCCCCTCCATTGGTGCTCAGGACTTCCACACATTAAGACAACCCTGACGGGGACGAACCCAACGGGTACAAACCTTTGCACATGAACCCTTGTTCTCCACAACTATAGCAGAACTGGGGGTCCCTGGGTACGGGGGGGACGTGAATGGAACCTACCCACTAGCTTGTGATTGTTGCCCTTAGGCCAGGCTTGGGAGGGGAAACCCGCCATAGCTTTTATCTCCCAAGTCACTAGTGTTCCCGTCTATCTCTAGATACTTGTTTTCTAACTCCCCTCAGTTTGGCCACACGGCTCGGAGTTGGTTCATCACCTCTCGCTCTCTTCTCTGACCCACCCCGCTGACGGATCTTCCTCTCCTCACCCTGCCATCTAGTAAACGTTAACATGGCTTACAGCGGTCTTTGTCTTTAGCCTGTTCAGTTTTATTGAACGACTCTATATTTTCAGCCAACGTAACGGTCTCAGCAAAAGATTTTGGCTTGGACCGGAAAAGCTCAAACGCAATTCCTTTTCGACAGGACACGGCATTCTTAACTGTGCTGTAGCCATCCACTTTCTCCTCCTTACTAGCGTTGGGTGGGCCAGATCCACCCATCTCTTTATAGCATTGCCCAAGTCACGGAGAGTTTCTCCTGGTTTCGCTACGGGCGCTAAGGGCAATTAAATAGTTCTCTTTCTTGACATTCTCTTGGCCCATATTCTTGCTTAAGGATCTTAACTATCTCTGAATAACTTGTCTTACTAGGATCTACATGATTCACATTCAACGTAGTCAGCGCACCCCCCTGGCAACAGGTAAAGCGCTGGAATCCGAAAGTTCCTTATCAGGACCATCTTATGTACCACGACAAATGGCGCAATCTTAGACTGAAATCTCTATTATGAGCCTTTACCACTGAACTTTGAAGGTTTTGCCCCCTTTGCTTCGCACAGTCTCCTCCCCGCACTGTCACTCCCCCTCACTCTAAGACGCGGGCACTGAACTCTTCTTCCTTGCCCCTCGAGTCTTTTTCTTGGATTTTCTGGACTTCACTTTCTCCCAATACCCTGACCCATGCTCATCCCTTCTACTCGATTCAGACCCAGTCACAACCGGATTTTGACACTTTCTTTTGGAGGATTCCTTTGTAATTGGAGACTTTTTTGTGGAGACCCTGTCCTAAGCCTATTTTCAGATTCATCCTCACTTTCACTACCAGAATGCGACCTTTTTCTGTTCACCTTTAGATTTTTCCCCTCTTCTTAGACACTTGCAACAGTGGATGATGTTTTGGGGTTCTATGTCGCGGTGGTCTGATTCTGATTCACCTTCACTTTTTGCTCCCACACTCCACTGCTTGGTTTGAAGACTTAATTTCCCTTCGGACACCTCTCACGCTCTTGTGACTTGCCCTTCTTCGCCCTTACTTTTTCTTTTGCGATGGCCTTTTCTCAGTTTATTGTTGCTCTACACTCTTTGTATCCATGCCCTGTAAGGTTAACTCTTTTGATATAGGGCGTGCTTAATTTTCTCTTCCCGTTCTTCAAGCTTCTTATTTTTCTATTTTCTGCCTCCAAGTACTGATCAAATTGTTCTTCCTGTTTCCTTAACTCTCGCTGATTTGGGTCCCCTATTTTTTGCTCAAATGTTCACTTTGGTTTCTCCAACTCCCCTAGTTTTACTTTCTCTTGGTCTTTTCAAGTTCAGCTTTTTCCGTCTTCATACTTTTCCTCCCACTCTCTTTCATTTTTTCTCAGCTCACGATCACCTTCTCCATCGTTTTGTGGACTGTTTTTGAGGGACTCTTCAATCGACGCTGCTCTCTTGAATCCAGTCTAACAGCTTTTTTGCTTTTCCGTTTTCACCCACTCTTTGCGTCAACTCCGTTAACTCTAGCGCTTCTCTTTCTCTGCAATCTCACCCAATTCCAACTTCTCTCTTTCTAGACATGTAATTGTTCCCGTTTCTTAGCGAAAAGCAACTCGCCTCCTGTTGTTTGCTCTCAACTCCTGTTGCAAGACTTCTTTTTTGTTCATCCATCCTTCTGCCTCACTTCTTCTGCAATTTCTCATTCTTTACCCAATCTTTTCTGTTCTAACATCCTAATATTCTCACTGTTCTTCCCTTTCAGTACCCGCACCTTCTTTTCTCTTACTCTCTTTAACCCTCATTCCTTCCTTTCTTTTCAATCCTTTCATCTTAGCTTCTCTTGCTTACTTTCTTCCATTTTAAATTACCTCCTCTCTTGTTGAGGTTGTTGCAAACTTAGAGTTTTTGAGCCTTCTCTCCCGCGCATGATCTTCGCATTTTCTTAGGATCTGAATGACTTCTTATCAAGCGTATCGGCAGCTGGATTTCAATATTCGCCTTTGGCAGCTGGAAGCTTCATACCTCTTTTCTCCGTCACTACCACGTGTCCCCAGCAAAGCATCGTTTATCAAAATCGGAGAGACCTTGTTTGCCTTTTTCCCTTGGTTTCTTTCTATGATCTGCCCGGCACCCTTTCCTCCTAACCCTTTGCTTTAAAGACCTTAAATTGTAAGATTTCGCTCGCGTCCTCTTTCTCAGAACTTCACTGTTCACGCCTCTGTCCACTGCCAGACATACGATAACTGTTAGCACTCGCTTTTCCAACACCATTCCTCCTTAACCCTTTCTGATTCGCGAGGTTTCACAGCACCCCAAAACTTTTGATCCCCCTTCGCTGACGTCTTCCCGTTCCTCGCGCCACCCGGGGGTACCCTCTGTATCGTCCATTAACCACGACTTCCCCTATGGGCTCAAATTCACTCCTAAGGGTATGCTATATCCTTTACTATTTTGTTTCACAAGAATCCGCACCGCTGCCACCAATTTGTAACGGGAGCCGAGGTCGGGGTAGACACTGTAACTGTGGTCTGTTGGGGCCGGAACCCATCCAATGCACTTGGACATAGAATATTCACAACTTAAATGCGAATCACAATTTTATTCATTCACTCAATTTATTCAGCCCCCCCCCTTTTTTAAACAAAATCTCTGCTGGACCCTACATCAAATTACAACAGTCGTAGGTAGTTCACATCATTGGATTATGTAGTCATGTCAATGTATTATCAGATCACAACAATTCCGAGTAACCGTAGTATCATGTAGCTCACAATACAATACCAAAACCGCAAATCGACCAGCACATTTGAAACGAACCCCAATGTTTTCTACACACAGGTAAGATCAAACACCGCTACATATCAGGCGAAAGTGGCATCAAAATATGTTCTTCCTTTTACAATTTGCAACTCGTAACACGGCGAACTTTTGCTGGCCACACTCTTCTCGTCCGACTGCGCATGCTCATAACACCCGTCGAAAGCTTAAAGCACACTCTGTGTTTTGTGAACTCCTGTTAAATATTTACTAATACAGTAGAATTTAGACAAGGTGGATGCCGATATTCGTACCTTCATTCCCCGTCACACGGGTATCACTCAGCTATCGAAGACCCACGCGCAGCGCGGGCTCCACACATACAATTTCTGCAAATAATTTACGTGACCCCAAACATGCTCAAAGGACGTGTAGGAACTCATCTTGTTGTACATGTTTTGACCTCTAATGACCTAAATGACCTTTTGTCCCCATGTTCAACCTTTGGGGCACCTCCATAATATTTATACGGTGGTCTGTCTGTCCCTGTGTCTGCTGACTGCATATGTTCTCTGAGACCGAGGATTGCACCTTCCTGCAACTTGTTGGTGGGGTGCCCTTGACCTTACGAAGCCCGAGTCTGTATTGGTTAGTGGATCAAAGGTCATCAGGGGTCATTCAAAGTCACAGGAGTTCTCCAATGGGGTAAACTTGGGTATATTCATGCGAGACCTTGGTGGGCGGGTCGATTGTTGATGATGAAATTTCAAGGTCTGGTAAGGTCATTAGGGTCCATTCAAGGTCAAATGACCCGCAAAACCCGAGGGTCCTTCCAAGCCAGGTGATCGCAAAACCACACAAGGGTGATAGCCAAATCCGAGGATCGCCTAGTAAAAATACTATTACAGAAACCACCGGTTTCCAGAACTCCTTATGGTAAAACAGAATGACCTCTTATGGCCCATAAGCCCTTTTGACCGCCAATGACCCTACTTGACCTTGACCCCAAAATATCTAAACATTCCTTCCAAGTTATTGTCTAGCCACCAACTTGCTCAAGTTAACCACTGGCCAAGACCCTTGGGCTATTGTCAATTGACCTGTAAGGACCCCTGACATGAACCTTTGACCCCACAACTACACTTCCCTAACCATCCCAATTGATGGATTACTGCATCATTGATGCACTCGTTTACAATTTAGTTTAGTTACACCAAAGTTTAATCCGGTTTTGTCCCCGTCATCGGGGTGGCCGGACCTCACACTCACATCAATACTGCTGTGTGTGGGGATTTTTGTAGGCAAACGTATAAACATTTTTTTTTGTACATCACTCCAACTTGATCTTTTGCATACCAATTCTGATAACTCAAGTGTAACGCTACCTCCAATTTCCTTATCAATCTTACCTAGTGGGACTATACTTTTGGGTCATATAGTAGTAACTTACTTAACTGGTTTTCATCGCATATTCTGTTTGACCGCTATGATATGTCATTTTTTTTTCAGCATTATAAAAGTTGGAGTTGGAGTAATAGATGATGCAGCAAGTTGAGAAAAGACTACACTAATGACCACTGGCATGTGGTTGATCTTCGATACAATTGCCGTTTGTCAAGTTACACATGACCTCCGACCCCTATTGCATGTGCTGGTCTGAGCATACTCTCCGAGATCCTTGTTTGGTGTACTTTAGATAAATCACATCGTCTTCGGTGTCGTAATTGGAAACAGATTTCGGTTGACTTCGGAGCAAATGGACTATGCCACGAATGATGCTTCATTGCTGTAGCATATTTTTGAAATTCTTGACCCCAAACTGGTGTACACTGGATGTGATTTAGACTCACTAGTCTGGTCAAGTGTTCTTCCATTTGCCAAGAATTGTGGACGTGAATTCAAGTTAAAACATGTGTCATTATCTGGAGACAACCGAGTCCTAGCAAACGCAATACACGCAAAATAACTGACCAAGTGGGTACAAAGCCTCCTCAGTAAAGCGTCATAGAAGCAATACATCGCTTATGTACCATAACTGCAAACCTCCTAGCCCATGATGGTACCTTATTGTGTTCTTGTGATAGGAAGGAAGCAAGAGTGGTATTTGTACAAGACATTGAGAAATAGATTGCGAGGAACCGCTCACAGTTCGCTTGAAGTTTGAGCCCAAGGGATGGCCTTGACCAGATAGGGAGTATTACTTGATGTAAAAAGAGAACAGCTGTGTTGTTTGGGGAAGAGAGCTAGTTACATTCGGAAAAAATATGTACCCTCATGATACAGAGGGTAGTTAAAGTTGGTGTAGCTGATGAATACAGCAGACACCTGCAAAGATGGCACTAGACCAGGGCCGTCGGCAGGATTTATTTTGGAGGGGTGCGGGACCTTGAAAAAGTGGAGTTTTTTTGGTAAAATTGACCTAACCCCCTAAAGTGGTCCCTTTATCAACTTTCTGAATACATGTACTTCATTACCAAAAAAGTGGACAGACTTGTCAAAATTTATCTAAATGTTGGGCATTTTATCAAGAAATTCAGCAAAAAGTGGACCTGCACTAGAATATCAAGACAACAAAATAAATCCTAACAAAAACACAACTAAGCATTCCTGAACAGGTGTTTGCTGCATTCAGATATATTGTGATGGTAATTTTGATCGAAAGGATATTAGTTTTAACATATCTAATCCAGGAGTTGAAAACAATTTCATTTTCATTTATAGAGATCACTTGATTACAATATATACTTGCATTAAAGGTGCATGTTCCGATCGTCTTTGGGATCCCCCTGTTTTACCTGGAAGTAGTGTCGATTTCTGTTCATAAAATGTTGGAATCCTGACATAATGACATCATTAGATATTAAAAAAGGGCTGTTTTAATGCAAATGTAATAGCTCTAATGTCCATTTTTATGAGAATTGTATATTGTTTGTTAATATGATGTAATACTTGCAATTTAGAGACGTTGTGCATTTAAATTTCGGAAAAGACAACTGATTTTGGCTTTAAAGTAACAGTAAAAGAAGAGGTGCCTGGATCCCTAAAAAGTAAGGAAATGATTTTAAAAGGTTGGTAGAATTTCAGAAAACTGAAATGTTGGTTATTTAGGATTTATTTATTCATAGGCCCATTTGTGATAACAATAACTGTGTAATGTCTTTTTTCTGATGTTTCTTTGGCAGACATTTTCCAGAATATCTTAAGAACCATGCCTCTCATGATGTCCTTCTGTTGTGTCTACAATGCCACCAGAATAGCTGGTCTTATGACAGCACCCAAAGACAGATGCTAGTGGAAGAATACAATGCACCAATCTCATCTGTAAACTCTGCCGTGATCCCGGATCATGAAAAAATGCAAGTTCGCTCTCATGCTAAAGGTTTGCTACGCCATCTGAAAACTAATGCTCTTCCAGAAGAAAGAGTCAAGGAACTTGAAAAGACTATCAAAGATTTTTATCAAGTTGATGAAATAACGCAAGAGCTTTTGGATGAAGCCGCCCAGCTGCAAACTAGGAAGCCTAATAAGGACTTCACTGGTTCGCATGGTGAAAAGGTTGTCATGGCGATATGGAAAAAGAAGGAGGGGAGGGGCTGGTAAGTTTGAGCGGAGATGGAAGGGCAGCATTTTGTTGAGGCATGCAGCCCGGTTTTTGCCGGAATGTGGTCCGTTGATCATGGTGCATGAGAGTGTGGTTGGGAGATTGAAGGATTGGAAAAATGTGAGACTTAAATTGGATTGGTTCCAGAAACAGTGTGGGGTGCCAAATGTTTGAAAGAAGAAAAATGAAAGTCTGTAAAAAATTTTTTAATGTGGAAAAAAACCATCAAGCAACAAGTGCCATTGATCAAAGGGTGCTCAAGACAAATGACCATATGGGCCACATGTCTCAATAGGATTAATTTCAGCATGGTATATGAATGACCTTTTTCATGCCCACTTTTTATAGGATGATGTCACTTTTTTTAAATTCCCTAAATTTATTGCAAATAAGGCTAATTTTCTAAAACTGAAGACAAAATTTAAAAATTTGATGAAACCATCTAAATTTTGAGAGACAAGGCAAATTTAAGATAAATTTGGCTAAATGTGTATTCTAGATATCAGTCCTAATTCCAGACTCTCAGAGGCTTGGGGTCTCTACCTAAACGTGAGAGTCCCTCATGGGAGGGGTTGTGGCTATTCTACAATTTCTTTTGCTGCAAGAGCTGATATGTTCACAATAGAACTGGGATCAAATTAGTTCCAAAACTTGTCGCAAGTTGTAAGATAAAATGAAGCTCTATGGCCAAAAATGCAAACTGATTTTGTTTTGCAGATGACGTTTGTCAAATCAAGAAATATTAACAGCTTCATCTAAAAGGGCCATACTTAATGCCCTGCATGCAGTACAGTGAAAATGGATATGAAAACCATCTCAGACTCAACAAAGCAACAACACAGTTCAAATTACATTGCGTCAGAGATGGCTTTTCATCTTTTTCACTGCATGCCAATGCAGTGAAGTGAAGTAGTGAATGGCCTAAAGTGAAGTTACGCAAGAATAGAAATTCAGAAATATATGGACCATATACAAGCACATTGCTTAATGCAATAAAAAATCTACCTATTCTGTAATTCCACTAAAAATGAAAGTAAGTGCTGTATGTTTTGTTGGGTTAATTTTACTTGCAATTCACAAAGGAATATGATTTTGTCACTGGTCCCTTCACTAGGGAAATGACATCGCAATACTGATTTGAGACAGAAGGTAGTGGTGAATGGAAAATTCACTGAAACCAGTTCGATCAATGACTCAATAGTGGAAAAGTTCATTGTTAGAACACCAGTGCTGTCACCTTAGGATCCGACTTTTATCGTTTTAAGATAAGCACTCATGATATATCTCCCTCTGTGAAGTGACAGGGAAATTTCACCTTATGCAGTCTAATTAGTGTATTCTGATCTCTCTGGCTTTGTACCAACCTTTGGCGGGTTAAAACCGGGTTTTGTGAGCGTCAACCATTCCACTTTCCCTGAGGCATATTTGCTGGGGAGTTGCTGTAGCTCCATCTGTCTGAAAGCCTCTGAGCTTCTGCTGACATAGTCTCACTCTGATTTGCATTTTGGCTGCTGTATCGTTTTAGCCTTTCTCTTTCCTATATGATGCCCAGGGATTCCAGGCATTTGTTGACTGATTTAGTCAGAAACCACTGCTTCCTACTTCTATTGGTAATTTGTATGTAGACCATCCTCTTCTTTCACAGTCAGCCACTAGTTCTTGGTATTTGCACTTCCTTTCTTGCATAGTTTGGATAGTTTCTCCTCCTAGGGACTGTTTTACTCTATGATTATCACTGTGTCCCTTCTTTTTGGTAGAAAAGATGGTAATATCTGGTCTCTCAGCTGTCTCGTTGATTTCTGGAGGGAACACATTTGTTTGTGTTCCTCATGCATCAGGAATATCCAGTCTTTGGCTGCCTTCGAATGTTAATTGGCTCTGTCTTAGGCAATTGGTAAGACCTGGATTTCGATACGGTTTTTAACCATCAGCTGTGCAAACGGCTATTGTAGAGATGGAGTTCAGATTCTCAGGTGCGATGTTTTTTCTGAATTTGCCCTACGACCTACGGTGCCATACCTAGAGAGATTTGCTATTCAGTGTTTGGGTCCACGCACCAGTTGTATCTCCGCTTTGTAAATGAGTAGCTACAACCATTGCGGATGTGGAACAGTGTACAATTACGATTATTACATACTTGGCAGAGTCCAAGATTGGGGGGGGGCTGTGCCCCATATCTTCAGAATTTAATGGCAGGGGATGGAAGTTGCCATGAATTGTTCTTGATGTGGAAAGACAGCAAGCTCTGGCGTCCAGACATGCAAAAGTTTCTTTCAGGAGGTGTCGACCTGCCCTTGTTTCGCACATCCGTAAAGGTAGACCAACATGTCTTTTCCTCATCTACATCTTTTTTTAGTCCGGTGAGGCATTTCCTTTGTTCTTGATGGCTCAGTCTTTGATCAGCTTTTGGGTCGTTTTTGTACCCAAGACTGCTTCTGTCCGTCCTGACCTGTGAGCATTTTCATTAGAATTAGTGTCATTCTTTCAGTGGCGTAAATTTCTTTTTGACATGGGGGGGGATGGGGGTTTATGTAAATTTAGAAATGAAACATGGTTTGCTGATAGATCCATTACTAGCACTTTGTGCCTTAAGCCCGCAAAATTTTGTCATTTAGAATCTAAAATCTTAAAGTTGTAATTAGAACAAATGCACGCGAAGCGCGCGCAAATTTACCATTTTAACTTTATGGTAAAATATGAGGTTATTTTTGGTCAAAACACCTGAACAGCATCAAACATGGGGGGGATGATCATATTGACCATCCTCCCCCTCAAAAGAATAATTGGGTGATTATATCCCCCATCCCCCAGGATTTACGCCTATGATTCTTTTTTTAATCTTTTATACCATTCCATCTGGACTTTCATATTTTTCTTTCCCATGCATTTTCCTATAGTGTTGTGTACTTCATCTTTAGAGTTATTATTTAGAGGGTAATTATATTACTAATTCTTGCATACTTTGACTGATGTGTTAGCCTTTTTCAGCTTTGCAGGCCAGAGTGGTTTCCCTGGCTCCTGTACAAGCGCTGTGTGGGGCATCTGCTTTATAAAGATACCTTCCCATTGCTTCAGGTATTCGGTGCAAGTAGCTTCCAGACTTTCAACGTATGAAGTTGGAGATAGTTTATAGATGTAATCCCCGTAAGTTTGGGCATCATAACATATTGTTTTGGTTATATCCATACACTTCATATAATCCACCTAACCAAGTTTTGTTTGGGGTGAAAATTTCCAGCATCATATATTCCAGTTTAAGGTTAGTTTAAATTCTTAGATTCCTTGATGAAATTTCTGATTTGGTTGAAAATCTAACTCTTAATTACTTTACTTTACTTTAAATTTAAATTACTAAACTTTTCTTTAATTAAATAAACTCTTAATTACTTTTAGAAATGTTGGATATATGTTGCAAAAGCAATGTGCTTGCATATGGCCCATAATATCCATTTTGTGAGACCCCCACTTTAAAGCACATTTCCATTAGGCATGTGGATTATACACTCTGTTTATTTCTTTTTATTATGCTCATTAGCCAAGATTTCTGTTTCACTGCCAACAGTAATCGAGCCTTGAATTAAAGACACCGATCAGCGATCATCCAAAAGTCAATATATTTGAATTTGCAAGTGAAGAGAATACATCGTAGAATTGCATAAGTTTTTTTTTCAACTGAAAAATTGACGAAAAAAAACACAGCAGTGTTCGAAGATATGAATCTCCATTCAGTGACTGTTGTAGTAAGTGGTCCGTACAGACAGTAACTGAACTAAATAGCTGATTTTGTCATTGTTCAGGCATATGTTTTTGATCTTATAAACTTGTAAGGGTGTGTTAGATACCTGTCTTGTTACAGACATGCGAAAATCTGATTTTAATGATTTTTTTTTTGATTTTCTGATAGAAGTAAACCAAAGTTTATGTATTTCATATTTTTAAAAAACTGGTTTTCCAATGTAGCATTGACAGTGATACACTGATGCCATTTTATGACTTTAGGGTGTGTAAAAATATCACCATTTCTTTTGAACATGAAGAAGGCATGTTTGCGTCCAAAATCGTTATGCATCTAAAAGAAGCAAATCCTTTTGTACATGTTATTAACAAGATCAAAGTTTTTGTCATATAATAGCACACTTAGAGATGATTTTCAGGTATCCCATAGATTAAATTCGAATTCCGGAAAATAGGCATTCACTATATATATATTGACTACAGAATAAACCATAAACAAAGGGATTTCACTTGGCTCATGTCAATATAAAACAGGCTGCATTTGTAGACGATATATGTTTAAGCACTGCCAATCATGACAACATGAAGGCTTTCATTTTTAGGGACAACTGATATACCACTCATGCACCTTTAAAAAGCAACTAATATCAGTTTTATTTGGGCTTGGGCAGATTTTTAAAAGTAGTTGACGCTGATCGATTCAATTTCATATGTTTCTTCTCTCACATGAAAGTGAAATCATCCCAAACTTTCTGAGTACAATTTTGAGTTAAAATGGTCCAGCCATTTGGGTAGTAGAAACAAAGTGTACAGTTGGCCCATAGGACCAGTGTGTTTAAGTGGTGGTCGACCACATCTATCCAACAGTTTGTCATAACATCAAAAGGAAACATCTTCTGGGGTCTATGAGAAAAATATGAACTACCTTCTGATAAACACCATCTCAGTTTTGATGGCGTACATACAGGGATGAGGTTATCCTCATGTCCCACCACCTTACAGACGCTATCATGATCTACCTACCCCAAAGATCAAATATTTAAAATTTACAGAATAGCTTACAGGTGAGTATAAGTGTTTGTAAAATTCCAAAAGTTATTTTAAAAATTATAGAATTTAAATGCATGCCAAGGTTTTGAAACATCTGTTTTCAAAGATATGGATCTCCATTCAATACGTGTTGTAAGTGGTGTCCCGTACGAAGTAGTGCTCAAATGTCAGATTTTGTCCTACTGATTTGGCCCCTTTTTTTGGTCTTTCCACCCTTGTAGGGTTATGTTTCTAGTTGCCTGTCCTTGTTTGTCAACCAGCAAAAATCTGATTTTTTCGATGCATTGCGATGTCCCGATTTAGCAAATCACGATAGTGCCCTTAAAGGACTTTGGTGCAGCAAAAACCAATTTCACATCCTGGAACTCTGGATTACAACTTTAGCAACTTATCTGCTATTAAAACATAATGACACATAGGCATACTTTGTTAGTATGTGTGTGTGTCGGTCTCTCTTGTGTGGTGTGGCAAAAATTGACCCTGACTTTTTCACCCATTGCTCAATTCACGCCTCAAGAAACACCCACTGACCTGAGACTCGTATGGGGCATACACAGGTTGACCTCTATGACCCCTGTAACCTTTGACCCCATTCACAAATGCACAGTCAGAGGACACTAACATTCCAGGAAATGTTATATTTATGTTTTTACTGTTTACCATGCAGTGAGGAGGCTTGAAGAAAAAAATCTAGGAAAATAACTGTTACTATTACCAAAGGTTACGTACTTATCTCAAGAAAAAGATTTTCTCATATCCATGTACCGACACAAGAGAGAGCAATCGGAAGAGCGCCGTTAACATTATATCAACCAGCATTTCTTCTGTAAGCCTGATTGGTTTCCATTCTTTTGATGCATCGTTCATGGAGATGAAAAGTGTTTCTGTGTCTGGTAGCTGCCGAACTGCTCACTATGTTTGTTCCAACAGTGATCACACGGCATTGGGCCACACACTAGTTTAAAATGTAGAGATCCTCTACCTCCAAAGCCAAACCGAAATGTTTCCACGCACTTTCCTCACAATAAAAGGCATTCCCAATGTTGGCGGAACCTCAGGGTTTTGGGTCAGTCTACACTTCGTCCCCACGACCATTGTCTGTCCTGCTTATTTCCATTTTGACGAGTCTTGCGTTGATGGACATATATTGTAATCTTTTTTCTCTCTTCAATATCCATATCCTTTCGTGTGGCCTGGTAGACCGGTCGCTTGGTTAGCATGTCAAATAAAGCAATGGCAGTTTCCCTGTATTTTGAAGAAATGCCAACATTCCGCGGGCTAAAGGCTGTAACTGGTTCCCAAAATTATCTCAAAATGGCTTATTGCAAGAATTAGTGGGAGCCTTGCATCCACTTACTGGCCTACCTTGTCTTACTTCTGAGGCCTGACCCATCTATTTTGCCCAGCTCGCTTAATCCTCTTGAAATTTGCAATTGCATAGGGGTTTTAATTGTGGTTGTCGTTGACACCCTGACCAAACCCCCAGTTATCCATCGGTGTTTGCATGCTACAATGTGTGTTTGCATGTAAGAATATGCAGGCATTGGTGTACCCTGAGTACTTGTAATGTGATTCAGGGGGGTAGGACACGATCTGCTCGATTTGGGCATTGGGGATTTCCAAACGTAATTTTGTGGAACGCCACGTGCTTTAACATGCAGTCCGGTCCCATTGACATTAAACAAAGTCATCTCCTAAACCTTTGTTAAAGATCTTAGTATATCATGAAAATTAAGAAAAATTATTGACTTTCAAATCCGTCGAGGTTTAGTGGATTAACCCCGCTGCAAAATAGTGTATTCCAATAACGGTCATTTAGATTTAAATATCGTGACA
>JAMKCH010009977.1:0-62558 GCA_023653785.1 Ophioderma brevispina
AAAGCATTTCGCTTTGCGTTTTTCACTTTCTTCTGAGACAAACTTGTTTTCCTGTGAATACTTGAAATTTGAATTTAGACATTTTACCTTAATTGTTTTTCTTTCCTAAAGTACACAGCCTAACCCAATTTAATTAAGAAATTCTTATCTTCCAGTTGTGTGGGCTCACTCCCAACTGCCGCAAAGCCATTCTGTCCAAGTTCTACGGTCGCCTGGGCTTTCTTGAGAGATAGAGGTGCTGCGGCAAGCTTCTCTTCCTGCTGTCGTATGACCTCTGTTTCCCGTTATTGTCATTGTATCCTGTATGTTCCAACCAATTGGGTGAAGAATTACATAGGATGCCCGTAAGTTAGTAATGAGACTTCCTTATGCTTAATTCGGGTCGGTTTCAAAACTTAACCAGCGCAGCGTTGCTCGAGGTTCCCGCCCGGTTTTATATTCTAAATATGGGATTTCAATTTAAGTGAGGGTTTTTGCATATTTTCCATGAGTGGATATTGATGCGAGGATCAAGTCTTTGCGTTGGAGACTAGGCCTAAACTCTGTTGCTATATAAATATATTGATGGGCCATGGTACAAAGTTCAAAAGCGCTAAATGGAACTGGATGAAAACTGTGATCTGTTATGATACGGCTAATGTCATGGTGGTTGGTCTGGGATATGAAAAGGAACCTCATAATCCTCGTTCGTTAATCTCATGTACGCTATGTGTTTAGTTGCGCTATGTTGTTTTATTATATAATGCATTATTTCTCCGATACTGTTATAAAGATTTTTCAGGTCACATGGTTATTTACAAGCTCTATTACTGTACATTGATAAATAAACGAGAAAACACAAGTTCAGAACCGCCAAAAATTCTTAATACAAAACTCAATTGCCTTTAAAATCAGTGCAAGTGGATTTATGTGCTCATTTCAGTATGGTCATTGGTCGATTGGTTGCTGTCCAAAATCGCTCTCGCTCGCAGTTTTTTTTCGGCTATGCGGATTCCTCTGCACGCCAGAAACTGGGTTTCTTTCCCTTGTTCGATCCTCGGGTCGAGCCAGAGGCTTTGCCGTGTTGTAATGGATTCCAGTCTAGCTTCTTCTCGCGGTTTTTCTTCGTACTCCTGTTTTCTCCCTATTCCAAAACGATTTTCTTTTCCTTGTTCTGGACAAAGTACGTGGTGTTCGGCTCATGGGTATATGAATGTTGGAAATAGTGCTGAATTAGCTGTTGCAATCAAAGTACATTTTGTTTCTCATATGCAATGTTCTTCTTCATTCACACTTAGTGGACATAGGGGTCCCAGTACCCAGCAACTACCTTTTGCCCCTTTTACTACTGGGACATACTTTTTCCGACTCATATATTAAGAATTTGTGTACTTTTCATATTCTATCAGTCTTTTCATGAAAAAAAGGGAAAATCATCTCCCTCCGCCGTTAATTAGATAATTTACTGCTGGTGCCTATGATGCCCCTTGTCCACCAACGGTATTGTCAGTGAAACTAGAGATGTTGGGACACGCATTCATGTTGTCATATTTATAATTTTCATATGGAAAGGACCTCCAATATGATTTCTTACCTTGTATTTCGCTACAGAAATCCTTGAAATAGAAACAAAAGGCGATTTGTCATTTGGTTCATTTCAGTATAAACATAGAATTTAGTATTTGATCCTATAGTAAATTAGAAATTTCACAATTTTTGAATTTTTTAGGTTTTTTCTTTTTTTAATATTAATTTCACATGGAGATATTTTTGGATAGAAAGCTTTACATAGGATAAAAATAAAAATTTTCAAATTTTACACTTAAGGTATGGTGGGGGGGGGTCCACTTGGGCCCCCATGTTTGTTTTTCGTATGCCATTTTTAACGGAAATTGATTTTTGCCAAACATTTTATGTAATTGCCTAGAATTAATCAGTTTCGCATGTTTTGGTGGGAAAAAAAATTCAAATCGGCCATGGCGTTATTATGCTCATTAGCATAATTAAGCATTTTGGTGGCGCTATTCAAATTTGTTTTGCCCCTTAAATCGTACTGGATAACTGTTTTAATTTTCTATTCAGCAATGTAAATGATTTATGTCTTCTATTATGAGGCCAAATTTTGGAGAAAGTCTTTCGGGAAAGTTTTTTTTTTTTTCATTTTTTCGGCGGGGCATTGGGTGTCGCGTTGCAAAATCGGTTTTTGGACCGCCATCTAAATTGAATCGAGCAAACCGATGTTCATTTTCCCCTGTTCTGTGATCGTTTGAGTATTCCATCTATGACCAGAGTTTGGTCAAGTGGGTTGCTATAGGGGGAGGGGTCCCAAATCTTATACACCTATAAGTGTTAAGGGACACCTTTATTTACAATCTCTTCGTTGCACACTTTAATTAAAAAAAAAATTAAAGAATATGTTTCCTGTTTAAGTATTTATATATTTCATGGAATTATGCTGATAGCGATCACTTGCCCTTTGCCGTATCTCCATCACGCCACTGACAAAACCAATGGGAAAATTACACCAGACCAATGCCACCTATACCAACACATACATTTAAAATGACTTAATTTGTGTCAATATACGGTAGAGAAGCCTTTTAGAACATGTTAACACTTTTAAGTGCAGAATCTATATATATATATAATAGATATATAATATAATATATAATATATATATATATAGATAGCGATATATTAGTAGTAACGGAGCCGGTGTAGTTTGTGTTCCGGTTGTTCATATGAAAAATAATTGTTGTGTCCTAATTTGAAGGCTTCTCTGTGAAGTTTAATTTTATTGCTTATTGTTTTGTCGTATGACTATCATTTGTGGTAGGTATAAATCATTGTGTGATCTAAGAATGATTTCACATTATTAAACATTTCTGTATAGGTCATAAGTTTTGTCTTGAAGCGAGCTCGATTGTGTTTTTTGTGTTCGTTTGACTGTCGATATCCGGCTGAACAAGTAATATCACAAGACTTGTCACGCACTCCGAGAACCGCCAATGGCTCTGCTACTATTTTGGATCAATTGGGAGAACTATTCCAAAAATAAAAGATTAACTCGAACCGTCAATCCATCTTTTCTTGTCAATCGTCCAAAATGTAAGCATATAAACAGGATTAAAATCGCTGTTGTGTTTTTCTCTAGCACTGCCTATTCGTAAATGTCGGACTATCGTGTCATCGTTGTCTTTTGCACAACCACAATATGCATACGTACTGCATTGCCATAGAAAAGACATCATCTTTTTCATTGTGCAATGCTTTGTGGTAATGCCATAATTATCAAATTGCAGTAATGAGTCTTCATAGCATACAAATCTTTGACTCAACGTGCTGCGATCCAAATGACGCTCTACTATCATTCATCTAAGCTATGTAGAAGTATAAACAAAGAAAATAAAGAACTTACACGTGTACCGCTCATTTTTCAAGTTCTAAGCTTCAATATAAAATTTATACCATTAGAATTGATCAATTCTAACCAAAGTATTCAATGTTACAACACAACAAACAAACTATGGTATGATAGCATTATCTTTATTATTGAAAGCCTACTTTTTATGGAATTATGATAACACAATGTGTCTGTGACAGTGTGGAGATGTACTCCTCACAAGTTTCCTGCAAGATTCCAAGAGACTAAGAAAATTCAAGCAAATGCCATTGAGATATTTGTGAATATTAGAACTAAAATGAGGGTTTTAGTGTTGAAATTAGATTTTTTTTAAATCTGTTATTTTTTGGATGAATTTTATTTTGACAAAGAGTTAATGAAGTTTGCTATCATGATATTGTGACAATAATTCAAGGAAAATGCAGCAGTGATCAGCCGGCGGCAGTAGTATGGAATGCCCTTAATATTGGGGGAGTGCAGTATCCGTTCGTAGAATGGTTTGCCCCCAATACCCCCGAATGAAGATACAAACAAAATAAAGAAATGGGTGAAGAATCCGGGGAAGTGGCCACTCAACTTTTTTCAGGTAAGTGATTTGCTATTCATTGCAAGATAATGCCTGCTCAAACGGTCAAGGATCATATGTATACATATAGCCTGAACTATCCAAAGTCGTTCAAATTTGAACTCCACAAGTTCAATCCAACGACTAACGCAGTTTAAAAAATGTATCCGCCCTACTGATTTTTTTCAGGACTCGCCTGGCGTGAAATAAAGTGTAAATTATCGCCAAAAACATTTTCCGATTTGCCGAATTGAGCCACTTGGCTTGATATGGCTATTGGGGTACGTTCTTCTGGCATTATACTGTATTATTGCTAGCTCAATTACACAAGGGTAAGATAAATTATTTTTAGTTTTTGGTTATTAATTCGGTTCATACTGAATTTCATCCCCGTATAGACTTTGGGAGATTGGCAAATGCATTAGACCGTCGAACTACCATTTCTAATAGGATTACAATTGTAATAATTGCTTTTTACCCAACCGTAAAATAGGACTGGCTTGACACAAACTGTATTCAAAGCCTCTCGTTACTCTTTCTAATTCCGTGACCGTCATATAACTGTGATCTATATACCAGTAGATAAACAAAATACCGACGTCACTTACTTAATATGGTTGCCTGCGAATCATTCCTGCGAATCGTTATGGCCCATAGTACGAAACTCTAACAGATACAATTGCCCAGTGTGTAACCGTCAGGCTGACCTATTTCAAGATAACCAGGCCCTCACATGTTTACAAACATTGCTGTTAACTGGTCTATAGTACATCCCAAGAGCGAGTGACCGAAATAGATACTTCCAAAACCTTTTTGGACCATAATCACACATGTTAAAAAACAAATCGGGAGAAAGGACATTTATCTAGCAACACAGAATAATCCATCGCAGAGGCCAAATTAGCCTCAACATTTATTTTACGTTTACCGTCTGTGAGCTATATCATGCACGCAGGCGCTATAAAGTTTATTCAGATATTTGCAGTTAGTGTTTTTTGTATTGTTCTACAATTTATTGATTTTAATTGTAAAATTGTATGTCAACAATTTGCTGCCATACCAGCTATGTTTAAATAACAACTTACTTACCCTCTTATCTTCACTTGCGTCCGATTTCGCTTCTCTCGCTGGCCATAATCATCTGCTAATTTCATCAACAAAACCTTTTAATTTCAGTGTCTCAGATGTTCTCTTTATCTTATCTCATAGAGATTCTCCACATTAGGATGTGGTCGATCGCACTGCACTTTTTTCCAGTCAGAAATTTACCCATTACTAAACGTTACACTTATCTACATGTTCCCCACATTTCTCAGAAGATTGGGATCAAAAATTCTGATTCAGCACCCCCTTCATACGCAAAAAAAACGTCTTCACTTTCAAACCTTCTTCTCCAAACTTGGAGAATAGATTATCATTTATACTCTGACTAATATCTCACGGGCGCCTTGGATTTACTATAAGCCCGACAACTGTGGGATCTACTATAGCATTGATTACTGTGCGCACCATTCATAGACACCCGGTGTCATATTCTACATTGTCCGTGTGACTGAATGTCCCTACCACCCATTTGTTCTATTGGGTCTGCATTGAGTGCTGTATTCTTCATTGTTTCGTACTGTATCCCAAATGGCCCTCGTCTATAAGGTCACGTTTATTCCGTAACATGGTTGCTATGGTAGCTAGGACACTCTCTCATGGGACACTCAGTTTTTCTTTACACCGGGGCCGGTTGATAAAAAACAATCAATTTTTCTATGTTTCTAAGTTTTTGTAAATGGTTAACCAGCAGATACCAGTATCTAGTAGTTATCATAGTTACTCTTTCTCGATTTCATCAACCTCTGACGAAATTGTTTTTTTTTTCTCTTCTTCCAAATGCATCAAGTGAATAAACATCCAGAAGCAAAGCGGGCTAACCCATTCACTACCTAATGACGTCAGAATTCTTGCTTTCATCAACTTATTTAAAGTGGACAATTTTGCATTATATAACACAAAAACAATGCACTTCAACAACCCCCATTTTACATCGTTTTTGCTAGGCAGTACGAAAACAGGGAAGGGGTCTGTCCGACCACTGGGAGATGATCCAGATCCCGAAATATACGCGTAGAAGATTCGGAGTACCTCGATTAAATTGGTGGCAGTCCAAACTTTTAGCCACCGCTTATGTTCATTTTGTCCGCCGTTATTTCTATTCTGCGCATGTTTCCATACTTGGTCGTCAGTGACGTTGTAACACTTCAAATTTCACTGGGATCTATGGTCACTCAGACTGCACATTTTTTTCTTCGTGGTCGTTGTTGTTTCTTTTATTATGTTTTCTGTGGTGATTGACGTATATATATTCATATTATGAACGAATAAACTCTCAGACATGCCAGGACGATGATACTGTAGAATGCAATGCGGGATATTTACTAAGTAGTTTTTACAGCTTGATGTTGAAAACGAGGTTGTTTTGGTCTCGCAAACTGGGCGTTATCCTTTAGGCGTCAATGGCGTAGTTTATGACCCCCCAAATTTACTGGTTAATAAACTACTTAAATATCACCCTAAAATAGATCCACTCACCTTCAGAAAACCCACTTCTATCCAAGGTCCTGTTTTATAGACATTTGTTTTTAAAATAGTCCCAAAATTAAGATAAATAGTAAAAATATTCACTTTCCCGGCTGGGGATAGCAAGCAGATATACTACTACTTACTACTCCCGGTGAGACTTGTACTTGTGGCTTTTCGCGTGCGTATTCCTATGTCAAAATGCTTTAATACTCAATTGTAAATGCCTTTTGGTTTGTCCATCAAACTATTGGATTACCACAGTCGTTGGCAATGCAAATATGATTAAAAAATGGCGTCCTTCACCCTTCGAACAGGTGTTTTTTACCTCCCATTTTCTCCATTTCTTCAAGCCCGCTTATTTAAAAAAAATTTTAATTGCACAGGGTCAAATCAAAGTTGCTCCAATGTTGGTAAAAATTAAACAAATTGTTTATATCGCTTAAGGTGTCAAAACAAGGAATAGTCGTAGCATCTGCAATGCAAAGGTTGTAATGTATGTGGCAAAATGTCATAGGGCAAATAATCCAATGGCTTGACCTTTATCTCGGTAAGTAAACATTTCACATAACCACCACGAACTTTTTCTTTTTGGGAGTCCTCTTTCTCATGCATAACTTGCAATTACTTAAAAAATATTAATCAATATTTCAATGTGACCCCTGTACAATTTGAGATTGACCTTTTTACCATTTTGTCATATTTAACCCTATACTACTCCAAAACCAATTGTCGTAAAGTGGTACAAACTACATCATTTTTTGGAATCTCGTATCACTAGACGGAAAACACATGACATACTTGTTCAAATTATGGAACGTTTTAAGATTTGATACCGGTGTAACACCTTAAAGAGACATGGGAGATTTCCAGGAAGAAGCGCCCGAATTTTTTTGCGACCCCCGGTGTACCATATTGGAATGTTTACCAATGTAGTAGATCACACCTGAAGTGAATAAGCCGAATAAGCAGTCTTTATGTAATAACAGATGAGATTTAGTAGTTTCTGTCCGTGTGTCGGATGCACGACAGAAAGGTCAGAGCATGGTTTCTATGGTGTTGGGGAATGATTTACGATAGCTAGGCAGGTTTCAAAACAAGGTTTTCGGTTTTCCTTTGCACTTGTTTGTCTAATAAACCTTCGAAACTTCTCGGTAGGGGGCACAACCGATCCAGTGAAAATTTGAGAGAAATTTGTATCCTAACAAAAATCTCCTCTGTCACTTTAAAACTGGGCCCCTATGAAAAAGTGACACCACAATTTGATCTCAGGCGTACAAGACCTGGGCCTTAAATATAAAAAAGTTGGCCCGTGGGTTTAGGTGATTGAGGCATGGTGGAAATTAAATTCGAAGTGTATGCAGTCAGTCACTAAACTTCTATCTCCCCCGTACGGGCCCTTGTAAGACTCGCCACCAGTTCACCACCATGCAGTGCACCGTAGGATGGCCACAGTCCATATCCAACAACGCGACTTTGTACAAAATTTGTTCGCATGAACGGCAGGAACAACTTCGGACCTACTTGTAACAGCAATTAAACAATGAGAAAATTGTCAAAGATCTTCGATTTAAGAAGATTTACTCCCCGCCGTAACAAAATTGTTACGCACTGCGTTAAGCTCTTCTGTGCACACAGAAACAAAAAAAGAGACTCTTCGACGCACTTTGTAACACAGTATGTGCTAGATCTGCCTAATGATTGTCGCATAGCGCTAGAGAACTCGTTTGGTTGTACCGAACGCATTTTGGCGTGCTGCCGTTGCGGTTGTTTGAATGGGGAAAAAGTAAACAGTGAGGTCACCAAGGTCACATGTGTTCCACAATACTTGTGGGTCACACCAAGGACTATTTATCCAAGTGTCATGCAAATGCAGCGCGCACGTTATGTTGAAAACAGTGGCATAAATTAGGGTTAACATTGGGGTCAACATTTGTTACCACAAAGAGAGACACCGAGAGATTACTCAAAACAGATACACACACTCCCAGAGCAATCCCTATATGCCGCTTGCTCAGAGACGGCACAAAATGAAAGTATTTCTTTCAGTTAAACCTACCACGGTTGGGAGATTGTAATGCCACATTTAACAGATCTTACATTTATTTTTCGCCATCGTTTACCTTTACTGGTCGGCATGCGTTCTGGAAGATAGGAGCCACTTAAATTTCTAACCAAAGCTCAAAGGCTGGGAGGCGGCGGGTGTGTGCTCTATGCCTTGTTTATATCTTTCTCATCGTCCCCCCCTTGTACTTCTAAATTCGCTTTATTGCAGTAATGAGTGAAGTACAATGAAATCGAGTAACCTTATATTTTATGTTTTAGTTATTTCTCCAGTATTTCATGTCAGTAATGGAAGGTGTAATTAAGAGTAAAATTGTATGCTATAGTTACATTTTCTCTTATAACCCGCCATTTTAAAGGGGACACAATGGCATGCAACTTTTTTCGGACATAATGAAGTGGACCCATAGTAAAATCACTTCCAACAAATTTACAAACATTTTGGATGTTTACATTCTGTAAAACGTAAAACAAGAGTTTGTGGTAGTTCTTGGCAATTCCTGCCAAGAAAAATCAAGGTGTTGACACCTACCAGATTTAAATGACTTTTTATGTCCTTGACACAATTCAAAAAGCATTCACACGGGATTCGACCTTGTACGGTCAGGTTGTAGTAAGCTGAAATAATTTTAGCCGACGATTAGCCACAGACTATTAATAGGCAATGGTCCCGGGGAGCTGAGACTGCGTGCTTTTCACATTTGTCAACATGCTGGCAACTAAGTCGTCAGTAATCCGTGGCTACAAGTGCAGCTTACACGGGAAATAAGAGAGTACACCCAAGGGTGGTGTCGAATGGGGGGAAGGGATTGCATGAAGGGGTCCCAGGCAGGAGCGCGGCAGAGGGGGTCAGGCCCAGGGGGCCGCGGGAAATAACGCGCGAGGCGCGGTCCATCTTTCTCATATCTTTCTCATCGGTATCTCCTCTTTCTTTCTTCGCCTCCTACACTCTCTAATAGAACAGGAACACGGCTGATGTGGTGTGGAAGTTTCATTCGACGGCAATGTGGATGAGCATTTTACTGCGGCCGCATAGTACCCCCCGCCGTTCAATCTACTCCCATCCTTCGAAGTATCGGGATTTTATTCCCTAAATACTTGATTTCAAATGAACGACGTAGGAAGTTTAACTATCCTACAACCGGACCGAGCATTGGAAGTAAAAAAAAAAAATAAGAATGTTAAAAAGGGGGGGACAAAAAGCGACCGCATAAAACATTGTATTGGATTAAGGTAATTTCAACACTGGAAGTTCCTGTTGAAACTACAAGTCGCTAGGCGTGCTGAAGGTGTTATGAAGGGTGCCGGCGTGACACCCCACTTTTCATGATTTATATTCTGTTTGACCTTTCGTCAACCATCTTTCGTCTTTCGTCCGTTCGCGGCAAATTAGTACTTGTCAGGAATAGTCATGATATAGCTCCTCTGATGGAAATTCATATCTTGAACCATGAAAAGTTTGTTGTGATTGATATTTACGAATCTTTTGGTCTTCTGATGTATTTTTTATGAAGGACAATCCTTTACCGAACCATTTTTGTTTGAAATTTAGAGGTGAAAAATAGTACAGTATTTTTTTTTCTTGGTAATAACACTAATAGATTCAATACTTTCTCTGAAAAATTACTTACAGACGAAAAATCCTATGAGTAAATTACACTAGGCCACCAATTTTGATTTTAAACAAACTAAACGCGCCTCGCACTGCAGGTGGGAAATTACGAGATTCGGCAATATATTGGCCGGTTTCCCCGCAACATTGCTGGACCGCTGTTGGCATTCGTAATGGCAATTTGTGTTCAAAGCACGGAACCCTTGTGAAAATATTAGAAATGCGCTAAAATGAAACTGATTGTATTTTTATTTTGCTTTGTAGCCGACTCTTGCAGACACGGAGAATCAGACACCGGGATGCTAAACTCCCCACTACAACTGTAGGATCACATGTGAAGAGTGGTGACATTTCGTATTTTTTTTCCGGCCAAGATAGATCAAGTAAACAAACGACCAAAACAGGCTAAAAGAGTTACATTTTGATTTTTACTTTTCAATGCGATTTCTGTGCAAATAGTAACGAGGTTTAGAAAACGGAGTGCAGTACACTCAGATGCGATAATGGCCTGAGAACGGCCCCAGAACGCAGGTGTGTTCAGGAATGTTGAGCGCCGTAAGTTCAAAGCAAAAGTCCACTCGATCGATATCGGTCCACATTTCCTGAACACAGCTGGCAGGGCGCTCACGTGCGTACTGTTCTGCATGTGGCAATGCACACCGGTTTCTAAAACCTCGGTAATTTACGACCTTTTAGATTCCAGTTATGCGGTGCAGGTGCATACGAGACGTACGGCAAAAAATGTTTGTTTGCCGTAGCCCGACCGACCCTAGAGAAAAATCTGTCGGACCCCAAAAAAAAATATGCAAATTAGCACAAAATAATAAACAAAAATCTGCCGAACGACCCAGTTTTCATTTGCAATTAAAAAAAAACCCAACCCAAAGAAAAACAAACATCAAAACAAGACTACAAAACCCATACTACAACAAGTAAAATAAAAGATCTGTACTACTATTGTCACAGCATATTGTATCATTTTAGAGCAATTCAGTATGAAGGCGAAATTTAGCTTAAAAAATCAAACGAACGATCCTAATATTTTCACCCCGCTACGGCAAACAAAATTTTTTATTTTTTTTATACTTTCATTCTTATGCATTTGTATCCGCATAAACCTGAACTCTTAAGTTAGTATCTGCTTCTTAATCTCAAGTTCGGTAACCAATTTCAGTTCACATTCCTAGAATATGCGGCAAGTCGACTTTTGACATTACAGTCCTTAAGTATGGGCATGTATACAAATACTTGGCTACGACTCTTGCGGGTAAGATGAATTTGGAAAGGTCAATACGGAACATGTCGAATTAAATAATACTACGGTTGTGTTTAAATATTTAAATGCTTCAGATTTTAACCACGTTTAATGTTTAAATCATTATTTATGAAATTATCTGTGTTCTACCGAAAACTTAAGTTCTTTCTTTGTCGTCGCCACTGAACTGAACGTGGAAAGAAGGGAAGAGAGATTAAAACACTACTTAGAGTTGACTCTATGAGATTTTTCAAACAAGAATAAAACTGGACCATAATCGGATGATAAACCAACAAGATGTTAAAACCTGCTTTGCACTACTAATCTCATAGAGGTGTTTCATTTTCATTAGCCAGCTTATCAATGGACCATATTAATGATAATGGTTCAGTTTTCCATTATGCCGACCACTCTCTTTTGGTGGCACAACAAAAATAAACTAATGTTGACTTTTTGGGAGTCATTCTGGAAATTGACTTGAGGTCGAGGCTTTAAAATTTGATAAGAGTCAAAAACGGTACAGGCATGTTTTAACACTTAAGTGGAGAAGGGGGGGGGGGCCTACTAGAGATCGGAAATTTAGATTATTGCCCAGTTTTACCACTAATGAGATACTTTGTCGACTCTATTGTGTATTTGTCTAATTTTTGGATACGCATTTAAAAATGTTTAATTACCCCGCCTTGTCCAACAACGGGAGTTCTATGTATGAAGTTTTGGTTAGTTATTTGATGTAATGGTTAAAGACGGGCAATTGGAACCATGCCTGTATATTTGTAACAAGATTTATAGCAGGTAACATCATAATCAGAGGAAACACATTTATACAAGCATTCAAACTGATTTATATCTGTGCCATTTTGTCGAATTACCTTTAAAGAATTCAAATAATACACTAAAATATATACTTTCTCTCGCGTGTAGAATCAACTTGTCGCAAGATACGTTACGGCAAAGACTGCAGATGAAGTTAGTGTTGCGGCCGACATCAGCTTCCGACATCTGCCGGATAAGAACGGGACATTCTAGCTCTAAAGTAAGGACAACTATCTCAAATACAATTGAATTATCTGTCCCGATGTCCCCTAGTCCTAGGTTCTAAATCAGGTTCGTAGTCCGAAAACAGCAAACAAGGTTCGCTATTCCGAAATTCAAGGTCCAAAGAAAAAATGTTGCTAGCGCCAAATAAAAAATAAGGTTCGCTAGTCCGAATAAAACTAAGTGTTCGCCAGTCCGAATAAAAATAAGGTTCGCTAGTCCGATAAAAAATAAGGTCGCTAGTCCGAATAAAAATAAGGTTCGCTAGTCACCAAATAAAAAAATAAGTTCGCTAGTCCGAATAAAAATAAGGTTTGCTAGTCGAATAAAAAAGTAACATCGCCAGTCCGAATAAAAATAAGGTTTCCACGTAAGAAAAAGCGTATAAAGTGCCCAAAATATATAATACCAGGTTATCAAGGGACCTCGATAATATTAGGAATCTATATTTGTCTTCATAGAGCTCGCACTAACTTAGTTTTTCACGCGGCCATACCAAGAATTATTATCTAAACGTGGAATACCTTTTGACCTCACAGAAAATTTTCGTATCAAAATTTCAACATGTGCTACAGAGGATTAAATGCTTTAACGTTTCGTCTTCGTTATTACAAATGTAAATGCCATTTATACAATACCTTCATCAAATACGGACATTGCATCTCCTTTGTCGCTTTTCTAATGTTATGATCGATCTCTCCTAATAACAATCGTACGCTTTTCCGGCTATTATTCTTAGCAATCAAGCGTTTTTTGATTGAGGAAATAATTTTTTCAAGTATATCGAACTATTGATCTAACCTAATAATAATGTAGGCCTATGGCACTTTTGGTGACGTTCATAATTTTTATAATCATCATCATAACTGGGCCATGTTAGCAGCGTCCGTATATCGTAAATTTATACACGTGGCCCCGGATCAGCTGTTTACTCGCTGAATAAATCCCGACACAACTACAAGCCATTACCAATGACTTGTGCATAGCACATACGCAAAGAAGAAGATCCATAAATGTTCTTCTTGATATTGTCATTGTCCCACACAAAAATCTTTTACTTTTTTATTTTTTCAGACTTGAAATGTTTCAAGCCGTTGGTAGAAACCAAAGACACATCGACACCCCGAAACAACTGTTCGGGGTCGGCATCCGGGATACTTCAGTAACAGCAAAAGTTAGTACTTCGCAAGGCAAAGAGATACACCTAATGGTGGACAAAAGAAATGTTAAAGACTGTTTCAAATTTAAAGTAGCAGATCGAGAGCATAAGTCTAAGGTTCCAAAAGAACCAGAAATAGAAGACTTACCATCCGGAGACCAGAAATGTCTACACAAACCGATCCTCCTATTCATCTCAACTTACAACCCAAAGGACTGTAAACGATTAACGCGCCTCTATGACTTGAAAGCTCTACGCAGACCAAACATCCATATCTAATGACAGTGGAATTCAGACTGAAGAACTGGACTTCTGGGTGGTAATTTCAGATGAGAGCGATGAAGAGAAATGATGTCTAGAAAATTCCCTTCTTACATCAGGACCGCGCAGGACTTGTGTCGCAATTAATGGTGGTTATAAAGACGCAAAAGAGGCCGCATCGGAGAAGGCTATCAAGCTGCCATAAGATCGTGTCGGAGTTATGAATAGGATGGTGACGACGAACAATTTCTAACAAAAGCGGATGATCATGCGGATGTTTCAGGTGGGTCTTCCTCTAAAACCGCGCAACGAAAATACCTCTTCCTGTATACTTAGGACAGTAACAAAGATACGGAAGATTCTGACTATTGGGCGGTAATTTCTGATGCTAGTGATAAAACAGGTGAACCTTCAACAAACCAGGGTCGTTCCGAGATCGTTACACAACTTGTAGGGGTACGAAACTGCAAAGAGTCGAATGGGGAGAGTGTTCAAGCCGTTCAAGAATCGTGTTGCAGGGTAGGAACTCGCGATGACCAAAATGAACCGCCTGTAGCAGCAAGTAGAGGCAGCCCGAATCAGGACCAATCGGATGGAACTTGAATTGAAGCCCTCTTCTAGTGAAAGACAACCGGTGGGTCTGGGATTTTCACAAACCTATTCGACAGCTATTATTCTGTAAAATCGGGTTATGGAACAAAAGATTTCAGCCGGCTAACAAACAGGCGACCATCTGCGAGAAGGAACAATTTTTATAACTTGAAGGGGAACTGATACAGCACACAATATACGTAAATGTCTTAAACATATTGCACTACAAAAGCGAAGCATCCTCTAATGCGGTTCCTGTTCGTGTGCATTGCCATTAACCCATAATTTAAATAATAATTTAGGAAACCCCGAATTTTTCCAATGTGAACCCCCGAATTTTTCCAATGTTTACTGAAAATTTGCCGATTTTGAGTTTTGTGGCAATGATCGTACAGGCAAGGGATTTTTGCCTTTGTCTTGCACTATGTGAAATAATTTATGTATGCTGACCTATGTGGCAATTTAGTTTAATGCATATCAGTAAGATTTTTTACAACACAGGATAATCCATGGCAAAATGTATGTTTGCTTTTACCTTCAAAACCGCAAGTTCGTTTCCCACGATACTTGGTGGTGAGTATATGCAAGTGGCAGGCTCTCATACAAAGTAGAGAACATGATACACTTAAATAGAAGAAGTACGGTAACGTTAAGGAATACCATCACCATCAATTCTACTTTTATAACCCCACCTTAAACCCTGCTTAATAGTACGAATCGATTGGTAAATTGCTCGATTGGGAAATAATTTCTCAATCAAGAAATATTACCAATCCTTTTTTTTATTTGTTCAAAACCTTTAAAACCTGGAGGGCTGCGTTTTTAAGTAAGCACATGATTGTACGTTTTTCTATTATCATGGAGGTGCATTTCCCCATAATATCGAAATTCACCCAATAAGAGAATTGTTACCGAGGTTATGCTCTGTTGATAGGTACATTTAGACTAGGATAAGTGTTAAAACTTTCTGAACTTTTAATATGTACTCTTCTGGTATAAAATCGAGTCTAATCAGGGTTAGGATCTAAAACTGAGTTTGCTTTTGGTTAAACTTCACCTTCTTTTTGAATATTTGTAAAGTCAACCTTCACAGTCACGGTTAACAATGCAAGCTGAACTTTGAGGATTATAACGAACTCCCCATGTCTTGAAGAAGGCTATCTGTAAATTGAAGTGGGAAAATCTAACCTCTTTACAAATCACAATGCAAGATGGTAGCATTTCTCGATCGGTTAGGTTTAAATTATATACTTTTGTTTCATTCGATTATGTTTATTGTATTTGCTATTTCTGTGGCTCCGGTAATATTCTTAATTTATTGTTGATGTTGTATACTGATTGAGATCCGGAGATCCCTTGCAATGAATTGTACTTTATAGAAAGTTCTACATTGTAAAGCATCTGTAGAATGCAGATAGACTTCCCTTTTAATAGATATCGAAAAAAGAGAGAAAGGGTCGTTCCGAGATCGTTACACAACTTGTAGGGGGTTATGAAACTGCAAAGAGTCGAATTGGGGAGAGTGTTCAAGCCGTCAAGAATCGTGTTGGGGTAGGAACTCGCGATGACCAAAATGAACCGCCTGTAGCAGCAAGTAGAGACAAGCCCGAATCAGACCAATCGGATAGGAACCTTGCATCTGAAGCCTCTTCTAGTGAAAGATCAACCGGTGGGTCTGGGATTTTCACAAACCTATTCGACAGCTTTATTATGTAAAATGGGTTATGGCACAAAAGTGTTCAGCCGCTCACAACAGGCGACATCTGCGAGAAGGAACAATTTTTATAACTTCAAAGGGAAATGATACAGCACACAATATACGTAAATGTCTTAAACATATTGCACTACAAAAGCGAAGCATCCTCTAATGCGGTTCCTGTTCGTGTGCATTGCCATTAACCCATAATTTAAATAATAATTTAGGAAACCCCGAATTTTTCCAATGTGAACCCCCGAATTTTTCCAATGTTTACTGAAAATTTGCCGATTTTGAGTTTTGTGGCAATGATCGTACAGGCAAGGGATTTTTGCCTTTGTCTTGCAATGATGTGCAAACAATTTAAGGTTATGCTGATCGTTAGCGAATACAATCACCATCAATACTAATTTTATAACCCCACCTTAAACACTGCTCTCAATCAGAAAAGATTACCAATCCTTTGTTTTTATTGTTCGAAATCTTTAAACCCGGAGGGCAACGTTTTAAAGTAAGACCCGATTGCCAATGTTTTTATAATAACCATGGATGGTGGCATTTCCCCATAATATCGAAATTCACCCAATAAGAGAATTGTTACCGAGGTTATGCTCTGTTGATAGGTACATTTAGACTAGGATAAGTGTTAAAACTTTCTGAACTTTTAATATGTACTCTTCTGGTATAAAATCGAGTCTAATCAGGGTTAGGATCTAAAACTGAGTTTGCTTTTGGTTAAACTTCACCTTCTTTTTGAATATTTGTAAAGTCAACCTTCACAGTCACGGTTAACAATGCAAGCTGAACTTTGAGGATTATAACGAACTCCCCATGTCTTGAAGAAGGCTATCTGTAAATTGAAGTGGGAAAATCTAACCTCTTTACAAATCACAATGCAAGATGGTAGCATTTCTCGATCGGTTAGGTTTAAATTATATACTTTTGTTTCATTCGATTATGTTTATTGTATTTGCTATTTCTGTGGCTCCGGTAATATTCTTAATTTATTGTTGATGTTGTATACTGATTGAGATCCGGAGATCCCTTGCAATGAATTGTACTTTATAGAAAGTTCTACATTGTAAAGCATCTGTAGAATGCAGATAGACTTCCCTTTTAATAGATATCGAAAAAAGAGAGAAAGGTCTTCGACGTTGGTGCGGCGAGCGCAGCCAATGCAGCACCGCTTGCGGCAAACCTATGTCTGCAACGACAACAACAAAATTGTTAATTTTGAAAGGATATTTTTTTTTCAATTTGATGTTTTTATTTGAGTCCTACTCTATAGATATGGGTATATGTGATATATATCTTGCATTTCATTGTACAAATATATCAAGGTTAAATGGGTGCGAATACTTTATATCAGCGCGAGAATAAGTCTTTATGATAAACAATGACGAATGCGTTACTGAAACACATAACCTAAACACTTTGAAGTTGCAGCGAAGTGTGTTTGGCTATTATTGTTTCAGAGTATTTTACAGCGCGTTAATTTACCAGAAAACTGTTCGCCTTTGGTCACTAACATGAGATGAACACTGTCATTGGATTTTTTCTTGAGCGTATTTGACCATCTTTGAAATTGTTTATTTAAACATGTAACATTGCCGGTGTAAAGAAACTGAGTGTCCCCCCTGAGAGAGTGTCCTAGCTACCATAGCAACATGTACGGAATAAACCGTGACCTTGTAGCCGAGGCCATTTGGGTACAGTGCTGAAACAAATGATGCATACAGCACTCAATGGAGAACACAATAGACAGATGGGTGGTAGGGCACTCAGTCACACGGACACTGTAGTATATGACACCGGTATTCTCAGACTTATGTGCGTGGGTTTGTGGGGCGTGTGTATGTTTGTGTGTGTGTGTGTGTGTGTGGTTGAGTGGGTGTTTTTGCTTTATAAGAGACAATGGTGACAAATTGGTATATATATAAGACGGTGTGTATATCATTACCAATAAAGCAAAACGATACAGAATTTTAACAAGACTGGATGAAGCTAATTTCATCTCACACTCTCAATATAATACAATCATGACAATTGTGTATACAATTAGCTTAAAGATGGATTTGTTTATTCGGAAACGTATAAAATGATATTTTCAAGATATCACAAAGAAAAGTCTCTTGATATATTTAAACATGTTTGAGCAAAGGAAATCTATAATAAGCAATCAATCTAAGGGTCATACGCCACTCAATTTATAAGGAAATCGTGTACTTGACATCTTCAATGCTTATCGCTAGTTATACATGTTCTTTGTTAGTTTACTATCATCGAAAATAAATTGGGTATCTTACTATTTCAATGCATTTGAGGTGAGCAGCACAGAACTTTCGAACAGGTGCTTATTAGCTTGTCGGCAGTGGGATTGTAGAAAGAAATTATAAACTGTCCGAGCCAGATTGGCAATGGCATACCGTAACAGTAACCTTTTGTTACCATATACAACCACCAGTGGCGGCTTCCTGACTTCTTGTTGGGGGGGGGGGGTGAAATTGGGGGGGGGACTAAAGTGAAACGTTTCCAAAATCGCTATTTTCCACATTTGGTGATTTTGCTCAAAAAATCTGTCATTGGTGGGTGTCTTTTGCCGGGGGGGGGAGGGGAAATTGGAGGGGTCAACTTTACTCATGGCCCCGGCACCGCCACAAACTCGTTGCTTGGTCAGAGCATACTCAGAGATAAGGTATAGTATTCTTCCCACAATGCATTTCTTCCAATGCAATTTTTGTACTGGTTGTCACATGCATTTATAGTGACAAAAAGTACGTATATTGCAAGATTGGAAGGAGTTCCGTTCATTCCGTTCATAAATTCATGTCACAACCAGTGCAAAAATTATATTGGAAGAATTGCATTATGGGAAGAACACCTCCTCTTGTCAGAGCATAGAGGTGGTCAGAGATATTATGATGGGTATACTTTCTAATCTATTATGATGTGCACGGCGTGGAGACCGTAACAGTCGTGGTAATAATCCTTCAGTACATTTCAGACGCACGTTTGCATTTCCACCTAACCGGCGCACCTCAGTTACATGAATACGCGGTGCAAGCATTTAGAGACGCATGCGTCGGAGATTGCTGAAAGATTTTGACAGCAACTTTAGACTTGGAGTTCTCCACCCATTCTATTTTATATTGAGCAGCCGCCTGCTGGTTTGAAATGCGTGATTTACGTATTAATTATTCATCCAGTAGTTATATAATGAAAAAGAACGTTGTACATCTTCCCCGCCGACTATCACGTGATCAATTAGAGGTCTCGTTGAGCGTGGCGGTTCCTGACGCAACGTAGTCTGTGAGTACTCATTTTTTGTTTCCAGTATTTGACTCAATATTTTCCCTTTAATGTAAGTATTGACCGAGAAAAGAGGTAACTTTAACTTATTGATTTCAAATGCTAACGTAGAATAAACGTACCCTACATGACTGTTGGACAGATCCATTCAAAAACATAAACAGAAGTGACATCATTAAAATGATGATTTATTATTTAATTGATAAAAGGAACAGAAATAGGAAAGCCTCAGAGGGTGTTTTAAACAAATCCCATAATGCATTGCAATTTACCTATATCGTGCTATTACAGGACAAAACACATGTCAGTACTTGGGGATAAAAAGTGTTCATGAAGTTTAAGAACCAAAGAACATTTCATGATCATGTTAAAAATTACTAAAATGGGTGTGAAAGTCAGGGTTTTTATGTGTAGAATAGGATTTTTGTGGAATCTTATTGATGAGAAATTCCCCAAATTTGGTGCATTGTGGGATGGACTCAATACACCATTTGGGTAAGCCTATTCCCTATATAGCACAACCAAATAATAAACTGCATCTGTTCTGGTCCTTTATCAGGTTCTAGGTGCATATTTATTCAAGGATCTTTACGCCAGAGTTTAGTTAAGTTTTACCTTCAATAGGCTTATTATTTTGGACCAATAAGTGATATCTTTTCAGGGTTCCTTTAAGGAGTTGCTTCAAAACTCAAATACCGATTGCCCGCAGGTTCAGCACGATTCTTTTCTATTGGAACTGATGTTTAACCGTCATGGACCGGTGTCATAAACTACAGTGTCCGTGTGACTGAGTGTCCTACCACCCATCTGTCTATTGTGTTCTCCATTGAGTGCTGTATGCATCATTTGTTTCAGCACTGTACCCAATTGGCCTCGTCTACAAGGTCACGGTTTATTCCGTACATGTTGCCATGGTAGCTAGGACACTCTCTCATGGGGGACACTCAGTTTCTTTACACCGGCGGTCATCTGGCGGTTGAGTTTTTAAGCCACCCTAAGGTATTATCAAAATACTGAAGAGGAATATGATATGTTTGTCGCGGTAATGAGGTGATTAAAACAAAATCTGATTTTGTGCGATATCTACAGTAATGAAACGGTGAAAACAATTTTTAATTTATTTTTTATTAAATTTTCTATATATGTCTTATTTAACCTAGGTAGATCATTCAGTGTTCAGACACTGCTTTTCAATGCCCAGGAGTCCAGGTTGTAGAATATGAATCAGCGCAATTGAAGTTCATTTATATGCCATTATGGAAAGAGTTCCATATGTACCTCCCCCCCCCTTGAGTTACTACGAGAAACAAATTATATTTATTTATGGCCTACACTAACTAAACCCCTAACCCTAAGGTCAAAAATAAAAAATAATTTGTTACATGTAGAACTTTGAAGGGGGTACATATGGAACTCTTGCCGTGATGATAAACTGGTATATTTTTTTGTTCAACCAGATTAGCAATAATAAATTATGCAGCTTAGTAAGCTTTAATTTAGAAAATCAAAGTACTATTTTAGACACGGCCTTATGGCTACAATCTCATATAACACAGGCAATACCATTTTTAAGTTTGTTCGCATTATGTAAGGTGCGGACAAACAAGGACGGTGTAAAGAAACTGAGTGTCTCCCATGAGAGAGTGTCCTAGCTACCATACCAACATGTACGGAATAAACCATGACCTTGTAGACGAGGCCATTTGGATACAGTGCTGAAACAAATGATGCATACAGCACTCAATGGAGAACACAATAGACAGATGGGTGGTAGGACACTCAGTCACACGGACACTCTATTATATGACACCGGTCTAAAACAATACCATCATTCTCATTCTTTAACAGCATCACTAAACTTTTTCTCGAACTTTTTGTTCTCAAGTACGCGTAAAGGTTCTATAGCATCCAGAGCATTGCGCAACCGTATACACTTGGCCACGTCCCAACCGTGTTAATCGTTTCATATCACACACGGGTATCAATCAATGAAATTGCAAGAATTATCACAGCTGTTCAAGAATGCACAACATTGTATGCTTAAGAAAGATTTTTTTCCAAATTTAATTTACTCATTCTCAAAATAAGATTAATTTTCAAAAATACGCAATTTAGAAAAGAAAGACTTCCAAAAAGTAACGTTTTCTTGAGAGGGTCCAATTAAATAACATGTGATTAGGAGCACTGAAGTCCTACTCTTAGTTTTCTTAAACAGATAATAACAGATGCAGTCAAACCCACCACTGTGCAACCCCTTAAAGAAGTACCTTCATCAAATGATATAGGTCAGAATTATTTCACCCTGAGATGTTTTGACAGATAAGAACATTAGGGTAGCTTCAAAACTCAACCACATGTTGGTCGTCGGATTCGCCCAGTTCTATCCAATTGGAACCGGTTTTATCACTCTAAGCAATGAAACACGGTTCAACCACCCTGAATCGCCGGCCAACCAACGGTTGGGTTTTGAAGACAGCAGTAGGCACTATCAGTGATTTGCTAAATCAGAAAATCGAAAAAATCGTCAAAAATCAGATTTTTGCATGTCTGTAACAAGTATAGGTATCCTAACATACCCTGCAAATTATACGACCAAAAGCAACCTAACAAGGACAAAATCGGATGTTTTAGTCAGTGTCCGTTCGGACATTTACTACTACACGTAATTGAATGGAGATTCCTATCTTTGAAAACTGCCGTTTTCTCGTTTCCGTTCAATTCTTTAGTTGGAAAAGGTAACATATGAGAATTCTACAAGCTTATTCTTCACTTTTAAGCTATTCCTGCAAATTTCGAATATTTTGACTATTTCAGATAAATCACTGATAGTGTCTATACTCGGTCATAATTCTACTACTCCCGCATTCCCATCAGACAGAACCATGACAACCCGCAATGGAAATATATAGATCGCGTTATGAAGACGCCTATTTCGGAAAAGGAATTGTGACGGGAACTATAGACTCTACGATCGGGTTTCCAAATTGTGTATAAAAGCATGATTTACCTTTTCCAGACAGTTTCAATCAAATGACAATTGGGTGTGTGATGTGTTAACAGTTTGTGGCAAAACTATTGATGTATGGTTCAACTGTTGATTTAATATCCATCTTTCACATCAATAAACAATATTGACAGATACTAATCTAAAGATATACAATCCTAGGCTAAAATGAATTATCTGGGACTTGCTAATCTTCTCTAGCTTCCAAAAGGCAGACCAAGTGAGGCCTATCTCTATATGATTGTAATCTTAGATTCCATCGCAATTTCCATCATTCAAGGCCCTGTATGGGAAAAACCTCATGTATGTTAAAAAGATATGCGTTTTGGCCCTTTTATTTAAAAAGTGAGCCAATCTTTGCCACAGTCTCGATAGATCAAAAAAGGAATAGCGTTGAGCAACATACTAATGTGTTAAGTTATATATTTGTATTTACAAAAAAATTTCTGCACGCTCTTTTACTCGGGGGAGTTAGTAGGACTGATCTTCATCTTTCGCATCAAGAAAAAATATGTGTAGTTCCTTATTCTATGTGACATAAAATGCCATATAATATACAGGTTTACTATCCAAATTACCATGTGCATTTAATGATTATCGCGACTGCGAATTAACTAATTACCATTAATATGCAGTACAGATTTTGGTTAATGATCAGAACTACCTTAACGATTACATCCAATGAAATGAATAATACATAGTTATTTTGATGATATATTTAATGAATTATTAAACGAAAAAGAGATTTTTAAAATGAATGTATATATAGAAAAGGTTTGAATTGATACGGATTTATCATATAATGGAATACGAATTTGAAACATGCGGGGGCATGTATGAGAAAGGGAGTACTTTAAGTTTGTTGTCAAATGTTATAATTCTTTTATCATGTAGTTAAATCTTTGGGGGCCATGGATCAAAGGAAAAATTTGTTCATTTTGGTTACATACTTCGCAGCAAAAGTAAAACCATTTTTCCACTTATAAATAATAATAAGTTTTATAATTATCATTCTTTATTGGTGATGGCAATTGTAAAGGTGGCACTTTTCATGAAAATGAATAAAATGCAATCTCAATTTCTGTTCTTAATATCAGTGATAAAGGGAACATTTTGACACTATGCTACATTGATCAAGCAACTTAATGGATATGAAAAGTAAATCCAATTGGTATTCAGCGGACAAAGCACTTCAGATGCCCCGGTTAGTTGGAACTGCAGAGCTTTGTTACTGTCCATGCAGTTGAATAGATGGCAGGCGTTATAGACTAATTATCCCGACAGTTTAGGGTATACTTTCACTAGAGGGTCTCAAGTACGCAAATGAGGGTATTGCCTTTGATTCGTCATGCACTGTATGATGTTGTTCAGCAGCGCAGGACGGAATCAATTGCAACTCTTTTGTATACTTGGGACTTCTATATGAAACGTCTAACCGATTTGGACTTGAGATGGCTAGTTCGCGATAAAAAATAAAACTTTGAGGTTTACTGTGAGTCAAAATTTTGACTGAATATTCATCATTTATTGAAAAAGAAACTAATGTGAACAAAAAACTCACGGTGGATATCTTGCTTGGTAGGTAAGCTGATGATCTAACATTTTTTGTGCCGAAACCAAAGATCCAGAACGTATTGCTGGGACCTCATTTCTATTCAATTTACCACAGGGGTATTTTAAAAAAACAAACGAAGGGGGTCTAGCGACCTATGCTAACAACACAGGTTTAAATGGAAAAGAAAAATGGGGTTACGCGGCATGTTACTGTAAGTTAAGTTTTGTTTCGCACAAAGAATGTTAGGTCACGTCTGACAAACAACTTCTTTAATGATTTTTTGGTGTTCATTTTGTTTCCTTTTCGGGAAAAAATGATTTGCTTTGCAATATATGGTCAACGTTAATGAACGCACAGTTAGAAGCCTAAGACTGTTATTGTGAAAGATGACGGTAATCTTGTGCTTGCGTCATGAAACCAGAAAATAGCTCAATCTTAATCTGGTTATGAGCACCCTTGAACGAAATCCTTTTTATCTGGACGTCCCAGAGGCCATTAATCGTGTCCACACGTGTAGTTATACCGGTATTAACTTCTAATCAGAGTATGTCCGATGGAATAAAAAAAAAAACAAATCCGCTTATCTCTCTCTCACGTCTATTGTACCATATTGTAATCGTCTCCACATGCTGGTTGAAACATTAGTCACTTATTACCGGACCTTAATGATCGGTTTTAGTGTTCGGATATATTGCCTTGTGGACGCCGCAGTCGGATTAGATTTATCGGAACTTGGCTTAAGTCCGACGATTTTTTTTGCCGAAGAAGAGGCAGGGTTAAGTCCGATCATAAAAGTTTATGGCCGGTACTAGTAGAGTACGTGTGGACGCGTTCTTTCGGAAACTAACATTGGCATTTTCGTCTTTTCAGAAGTAAAGCACGGAAAGCAGTGGCGTAGTCGAAGTGGGCGACTCGGGCACCCTTGAAAAAAACAAGGGGGAGAAATTTTGAAAGGCAAGGGAGAAAAACGGGGCAAGGAAAAAAGGGAGGAAACAAGAGTAAAAGAGAAGAGGAGAGCCAGGGAAGCAAGCCGGTGTTTTGAAATATTATTGATTTACCGCATGCAGAGGGGTGACCACCGTCCACCCCTTTTGCGACTCAAGAAATAAGTCAGCAAAGCGAGTAATAAACGTTTCCCAAATCCTACATTATTGTTTCCACAATCCTGGATACGCCACTGTTCGGGGAAAACATTAATCTTTGCCCGTCAACGCAAGGTCCTTGCCCATGACTTGACTAGAGGTTTAGTTACGCGTTTACACCTGATGCGAAGCCACCCAGATCGGCATTCTCCATTGTTTCGAAAGCTACACAACAGGCTTCTCCGTACTTCGTCCTCTTCGAGCAAGGTTAAGCCTGAGCGGTTTCGTGTTAGCATCAAGGTGAAGATTTTAAATTTTCAGATTTGTGTTGGAAAATCACTTTAAGGATTATTCCTAATATCTCAAGTTACTTGGACATGGTTAAAAAAAGTTACAAGGGGGGGTGGAGGGGGTTAACGGAGGTATTTCAAACAACATAACAGACGGTCTTTTTTCACTATAATTAATTGGTCTTAGTTTTTTACCTTCATATTTTCTAAGGTTTGTTTAAGATTATAGCCTTGAACATTTATTCTAAGGAAAAACCCAAAAAAACTAATAGAAAATATTTCTACATGAAATAGTTCTGCACACGGTTATTATGGCATTTTGATGCAACCTTGTCCATACGTGTGACAAAACGAATGTACAAAGTGGTTTCATTCCTGAGAAGGTCAGGAAATTAGAAATTAGAAAAAAAAAACACGCTGAGCTATCTCACTTTATGTGACCGGCCACTACGTGGGAATGAAAGTTTAAACTTCTTTAAATATATTTTCACCAAAATTGAAATTACAAATCATGACGGACTGGACACTTGTTCATTCACGGACGGAATTTGCATTACTTTGTATTGGTTCACAGAAAAGGTATCATTTTCACCAAAAACTGAAGTGATTTTGACTGAATTACCATTTAAATGGTTATGCGAGAGTGTGCAATGGTGTTTTAGGGTGTCTGTGCATGGATAAAAAATTTTGATAAGTAACAATGTTTTCACATGTTTCTTTAATTCAAATTTAATCATTATTCTAACCTTCTTGGGTGAAAGTTTATAACTCCGATGCCAGTTGCCATGGACCACTTACGGTCAGCTAGTACCGGTGTCATATACTACAGTGTCCGTGTGACTGAATGTCCTAACACCCATCTGTCTATTGTGTTCTCCATTGAGTGCTGTACACATCATTTGTTTCAGCACTGTACCCAAATGGCCTCGTCTACAAGGTCACGGTTTATTCCGTACATGTTGTTATGGTAGCTAGGACACTCTCTCATGGGGGACACTCAGTTTCTTTACACCGGTAATAAGCTTATCGGACTTAAAGTTATGTCGGGTCTAAGCGCTAATACCGTTAAATGCGCGTCCACACTACCAAATTTAAGTCCGACTCAGAGATTTTCCGATGAGGGCGCCCTCAATTTTCAAACAAATTGTGTTTTTTGCATGTACATAATGCTTGTCCATATACTAATCACTGTGTGAAATAGCTAAGCTCAAATCGAAATCCTTCATAAAGAAAATCACATCTTTGTTTAAAAATTCAGGATCCGGAAATTTTGTTATACACAGTATCATATGGCACTGTTATATACACATAAATGTTTACTGCATCAAAACGAAAACTCCGATTCATCTTAAAATTTGGAATTGAGCATTCTAGGTGACTATCTTTAGCTCTAGTTGACTATTTTCAATTAATATATTAAAAAAATGATATTCAGAAATCTCTGAGTCAGACTTTAAGTCCGACGCTAATACCGACCCGGGTTAGTACCGGTGTCATATAATACAGTGTCCGTGTGACTGCACTGTTAAAAATGTTCATTGAAATAACAGCGATTTGACTGGCAGCTGGGACTCACAACAGTTAAAACCACGTTTTTTTTACAGTCATTTGCACGTTTCGAGTCCCTTTTTACAGTAATTTGCACGTTTTGAGTCCCGGCTAACAGTCAAAACGCCGTTATTTTAAGATCATTTTTAACAGTGTGAGTGTCCTACCACCTATCTGTCTATTGTGTTCTTCATTGAATGCTGTATGCATCATTTGTTTCAGCACTGTACCCAAATGGCCTCGTCTACAGAGTCACGGTTTATTCCGTACATGTTGCTATGGTAGCTAGGACACTCTCTCATGGGGGACACTCAGTTTCTTTACACCGGTATTAAGTGACTTAAGTCCAACCGTGTGGACACGACTATTGTTATTACCCATACAGTTGAAAAGTAATTTGTAGTGCTTTATCCTCTGCATACCGAGCGGATTTACTGGATATCAACAGTGCTATTATTTGCTCGAGTCAATGCTGCATGATGTATATCTGCTGGTCACTGATATTTAGGAAAAGAAATTGTGATGACATTTTATTCATTTTCAATCAAATTTGCAACTTTTGCACTTGACATCCCCCAGAGTATGAAAAGGTGTAATTAGACAATATTAACTGCGCAGAAATCAGTTACTTCGCCGATATGCGTAACCAATGTCCTTATGCAAGCATCTTTCTCTCTTTGATCCCATGGAGTATTACCCATTAATTCCAAATGAAAAAAAAATGTAACCACTTCTTTTTGCCAAATTTTATGTAACAACGCAAACCAAGGAATTAGTATCTTTCTTTTAATAAAGTTACAACCTTTTTCCACATGAATAAATCAGAATGTAGAATTATTTAACAAGTTTAAAAATTTAACCGCTTTTGATGTGCAGTGATATTACGTCGAGAGTCAAAGGGAATTAAGTATATCTCAACATAGTAATATATTTTCTGTATATCTAGAATGATAACAATATGCATAATATGAATAAGTGTATAAATCAGTATCAATGGGAACAACCCAGTGTTACTTGGTATGGATTATAACCAAAGAGGTTTCATTAATAATATGAAGAGAAGCAAAACGTTACGTAAGCTTTAGCAATTCACCGTCTCGCATGTTTTTGCCGACCACAAAGAAAACTTAGAGTACCACAATAGAAAGCATGGCTGCTCCGCTTCTTCCACATACTGGGGTGCCGCGTTGCATATACCCTTATATCGGTAGTGATACCAATTGATTTATGTTTAAGGTGTCCAGGTGTATAATAGTGTACCTGGATCATGTGTCCAGATACTCTTTTTGTCTCATAATGCAATGCGCGCTTATGTGAAAGATGTAATTCATTGAGGGGCGGTTTTAACAAGACGACTGATGTGTCATTCATTCGTATGTGTGGCCATGGGTAGGACAAATTTTAACACACCAATAGCACCCACATCCAACAACTGATATTTTGGCGGATTGTTTTGTATCGAATTGAATTATGTGTGTAATACAAGCACCCAAACTGATAATTATTCCGTGCAAGATTCAAAATGTCAGCGCCCAGCCACGGACTACTGGAAAAATTTTGATGCGTTTCACCCTCCTTGATTATAACACCTTATGGTGTAAACCACGACGCTCATAAGCGTAAGCGCTAATTTAACTTGATTCCAGACGCTTTCCACCAACATCAAGAATTACTTGCTTTCATCTTTCATCTCCAAAAGTAATACGATTGGTTGTTAAAAACATGTTTGATATTGATTTTGTTTACACACGCAATATTTGCTCATTGTTTAAAATAGTCCGTCTCTATAACATATTAGTCACTAATTGGTGCATGACATTTCGTTGTTTTTCAAAGGTTTAATTGATAAAAAACAACAGGTCAACAGATTCAATACATTTCAAACAGAATAAAATAAATATCTTGGTCCTTTAATACTTGAGGTATTATATTTTAAAGTGGGAACAAAACCCTAAATATTTCGATCAGCAATACTTTATTACCTATATGACCGTTCAAATAGAATAATTTCTTCTCTCAACCTATTCCCTCTAAAAATAAAAGTATTAATTCAGTGTTCAAGGTAGACATTCCATTTTTGACTTTGGATGACGTAGCCTGTGCCCCACCAAAGAGTGCCGCAAAGCAATCATGGCAGGGTCCTACATGAAGCACCTAATAACATCAAAAATCTATCTTATTGATGGAATGGCGCGGCTATTAAAAACATTCCACGTGCATTCATTGGCAGGGAATCATTTGTTACAGGTCCCCTGGCCCGATCGCTAATAGCCTGTCCCCAGCCCCGATTTTTAACCGGAGTGGTCAAATTTGTGGTATCAGAAGAAAAGCTACTATTTTCCTCATTTACCCTGTGAAATCAAAGGCTGTTTGGTTTGGAAGTTATGAGCGAAAATGTGCCCCATTTTGGTCGACCAATATTAATTTTACACAGTACTCTATGGGGCTTACAAAATCACGTTTTTAGCTCTCGCATCAAAACGGATTGAAATATCGCCGCGAAACTTTACAGGTGGGGTTTTAGGGTGAAGGCCAATCTATCAAGATGAAAACTTCATATCTTAAAATCGGGCCACAGATGCACATTGCAATTTGGAGTGTAAGGACCGGATATCTTATCGGATTATAACGTCAGTCAAATAGAAAATCATCTACTTCCCGTGCAAAGTGAATGGTCCAATGAATGGCAGAAATACTGGTAAGTTTTCAACCAGGTTTTTTTTTTGCTAATACACAGTATACGGGCACACTACTACGGGCACTGGGCTCAAAGAAATTAATCCTACTCATTAGCCAATTTAGCTTGAGCAAACGCATGTGTCTTTATATAACATCTGAATATATGCCTTCTAAATACACATGGAAGTTGATGTTTTGAATAGCCGCAATTCACCGTCACAAAGAAATGCTTCAGGTTTACATGTATTCCAATGTTGGACACCTGTATGACTGTTTCACCGGCACTCTTTGGTGGGCCCGGGCTACGTCATCCAAAGTCAAAATGGATACACCCATGAACACTGAATCAATACTTTTATTTTTAGAGGGAATAGGTTTGAGAGACTGAATTTACTTCTTTTCGAACGGTCATATATGTATATAACCATATGCTGATCAAATATTTAGGGTTTTGTTTCCCTTTAACAAAACAAAAGCCACAGAAGTAAAAACGGTGATGTCGCGGCCCATTGTTCAAATGACTCATAGATTCGTTTTGTGTATTTCCCTGCAAAAATGTAGTGTATTTTGTAGTTCTATCTATGGAATATTTTCACCAGCGGATAGTTTTGCTCAGCGACAAACAATTCCATGCCATCCTTTGACAGTGCAATGCCCGTGGGGTCGTTAACCTCTGTGGTAACACAGCCGAGATAACTACCTTCAGCAGTAAACCTGTACACACCTGTCGGATTACCAGGTGCTTCGTTCACCACAAATAATTCACCACGGTTACAGCACACATTACCAGGCCGCCATGTTTTGACCTCCGCAGGAGATTGGATAACTGTGACAGTGCTGCCAGAGTAATCCATTAACTGGAGGAACGTACCACGCTCTAAATTTACATCATAGAAGCAGCTCGCAATCTCACCATTGGAGGTGACTGCAAGGCAGCAAGGCTTGAATGGCGTGACAAACTTTGAGATTAACGAACCATCTGCATGATGGATGGCTATGGCATTGTCTGCCAGTCCTACTATGATTCTGCCAATGGTATCTACAGCCAATGTATTGACATTTAGGAAGACGGCTGATTGTTGACGCCAGTTGTGGCTCTAGGGATCGGGTTTTCCTTTTCCTTTACGGGCTATAAAATTGCAGCTGGCTGAATTTAAAGGTGCAATGACATATCTGTTGTCAGGATTGAGAACAACCTCGGTCACCATCTGTAATTCATAAAATATTACCTAACCTCCTTCCTCTGCATGAGTAACCTTTTCACCCCCTTTTTGGAGCAACCAACAGCAATGTCGCCATTGCCACTGAGTGCAATTCTATCATTTGAGAACCTCTCTGTCAATTTGCCTATATATATTTCCATCTTTTTCTTTGCCAATACGTACCCGCCAATGGGATCTTTCCCTTTTCGTGCCCTCAAAAAACTTAAAACGTATCCAGATGTTTGTTGTCGACTTCATCTGGTTCGGATTGAGCTGCTTCATTATTTCTTAGACCAAGGAGGAGTATTTGTTTGTGATCAAGTATCGGACCTAGATCTGTTTATTTGTGGTTCCTTGTTTGCATGCCCTCTTCCACTTCCCATATTCCGGCCCTAAAGTGTTCACGAATCAATCACGACATTTTTTTCCTATCAATCGCTCTCCCCTCTCTTTTTCCATTGGTCCAATTATGACTTTGTGTTTTCTAAATATGTGGATCTACCCTAGTTAAATGTCACTTTTGAGTTTCTGAAGTTCAATTTTGACCTTTTCATTTTGTTAAGGTTCATTCCATTACCATCTGCACTTCCCGGACGGCGTCATGGAACTTTATCTTTGTGTCGGGGTGCATTGACTCACCATATCATCAATTGAAGACGCATGTTTCTTGGCAGCTTCCTTCAAGGTCACGGCGTCATGCTCGACAGGACCCGTCTTGAGCCTTTCAAGGATCGACGCAAACTTTTTTTGTTCTGGTCCGCAGTATACCTTACCTGCTCGCATTGTCTTCCACAGTATGCCCTCATCTGTGAGCGTACCCAGATATTAGCTCATCTACTGTGACAACCATGTTTCCCTTGGTGCAGGCGCCGTGTAATGTCAGACATTCTTGACACGGGATTTCCTTGCAGTCCTGTGCAGTGCATCGCGCTGTCTTTCCACATGTACACAGATCACGTCATTAGCAGCGTCTGCCTAAGTTTAAACAAGAACACAGAATGTGATCCATATTTTTTATTAAAGAGATTAGTATAATTAAATACAATTCGGGCAATTGTTTGCCATTGACATAAATTAGTTAACTTTGCCTTGAAATGAAGTAGTTACTTCCTATGCAAGAAAAATTAATAGATTAAAATAGATAACATGAGCTCAAAATTGCAATTCTAGCTATGATATTTACTCCGGCAAGGGAGATGTCAAAACTAATATTTTCGTGTAAAGACTCAAAAAATAATTTTATGTTATGATCTCTGAGTTAGGCAAACGACAAACATGTTGGCAGTGTTACAGAATAAAAGGTATTGTAAATGTACACACTATTTTGTGAGTTGTATACGCTACGCCAAAATAGTGCTGGCCGTTCGTTGTGATATACACGATAGGTACACAGCAAAACAAAAACACACTTTTCATTCTCATTTCATTAACTGTTAAAAATATGACAGAGGAGTGATCTTAGGAAATCACCGTAGAACTTATTCAATGATATAATGAATGCTCACACTTTTACAACCCGATAGGGAAAGTGTATGGACTGTTTGTACGAAACAAGTCGAGTTACCCCTCTTTTTACAATTATTAACCGAATTAAATAGAGTGGGGGCAATACAACGTCACATGAACAAGATTTCACCTATTATCAAACAAACATTACAATACAGGCGCAGTGTCAACCCTGACATGTATCATCGCTGGCTAAGGAAAAACTCATATGTGCATGTTGACCTTTGAATCCAAAGCTCCTATGTAAAATTGGGCCCCATTTATCAAAACTTGTTATTGCAAAAATTATATTGTAAATCATAACGGTTCTGCAACAAAAAGTCTCATACTGCCTAGTTAACATTCGATATGATTTTTGGCTACACAAAATCCTATTCTAAAAAGTATTGCCTTATTCCGCGGCCTTAGTTTTTAATACATTTGAATTCAGAATGAACACAGCCGGTGCATTTAATATTCAGCACATTTGCAAACAACAGTAAATTCGCACATAGGTGGTAGTAAAAGTGGGGCCCGTTTTTACATAAAGCTTTGGTTTACAAATCTCACTGGCGCATAGGAGTTTTCTGCTCACCGACGATAATGTAGTATTTTTCTCCTGGAAGTCACTTGAAGTGTTTCTACATGTGTGTCTTTGTTTTAATTTAATTTCTATATTTTTTTTAAAATCAAATCAATTTCTTGCCCAAGATTAATTTAATATCTCATTGGAAATCACTTACAAAAATATTCGGTATGAATTGAATTAACTTTCCAATTACCAACTACATTAGACATGGTAGATATTACAAATTCTTTCCAGCAGCACCACAATTTATACATACCGTTTTATTCATATCAACGGTTTCTTCTCTCAATTTCTTAAAAAACAAAAATGTTTAGAATGCCGAATTCCTGCCTGGCATGGGAGCCGGTGTATTGCAAGCTGGACACATGACATGTGTCCTTTGTCTTTACGTCGTAGACCAGACATCCAGACACTTGAGCAGAATCCAGGCAGGCAGGGTAGACCCATTGGGTCTCGGAGTTTTCTTCAAAGAAAGCAAATACAGCATATAGTAAATCCCTCCTCAATCTTTGAATGAGTCGCAATCGGCCGCGTTGCGTGTCCTTCAACCACCCTAAAATATAATGCACAAACGAATGGTTGATATTGTAAGAAAACAATTCAATTTCAATTGAAAAATAGTGATTTGAGGAGACTGGATTACCAAATAAGGACTATCAACTGAGGCAGCTATGATATTATTTAAAATAAAGGTACATATTCTCTTGCATTTAAGCTCAGTTTTACTTACATACATAAGTGCCACAGTACCGTTGCAGTCATGCTTGTGTCACCGTCTCTCATTATCACAACTCCCTCACCATCATCCCACCCTGCAGTCCTAACCCAGCCTTATTTCTCCATTCTCCTTCGCCCGTGTATTCAATTTCTCACGCCAATGCACGCACCTCCACTCTCTCTCTCTCCTCTTTTCCACAAACCGCCTTTACCCAACCGATTTCCTCAAACCTCCAACCCTAACCAACTCTACCCATAAAACCGTTTCCTACTCCAATTTCAACCGCAACTCCATTCACACTGACTCAAGTTATTTATTTTATCAGGAATATTTGGCCCCAAGAATTCAAAATTTAACTGTTTGTTATCCAATAAAACCGGGGATCAAGTAAAGGCAATAATTATACACTCAAAATATTTCTGTGTTTTTGTAAAATTAGCTTGATAATAAATAGTAACGGTAAGCCTTAATGTTATTATCCCTCGTCCGACCAGGGGGCCGGTTACGGTTTTTTTTTTAAAAACCCACATCTTTCCTAATGGGTAGACGTTTCATATGAAGTCCCCTAGATGCAAATGAGGTATTACAATTGATTCTCTCATGCGCTGTATGTCGTTGTGCCGTAGCGCTTGACGGATGAAATGGAAAAATCCCTCCTTTGCACCATGGGACTTCTATATGAACGTCTACCCCGCTAGGGATGATTCCCTGTCCCGCACAAAAAAAGCAACGAAAGATAATAATCTAAGGCTTTTTATAATTGTAAGTTCATCCTTGGAGTTATCAACCTTCAGGGGGTCAGGTGTCCCCGTCAAATTCGGAAAGGTAAGGGGAGGGGGGTTCCACCTTCCTATACTTTTCGGTGTACAATACAAAAAAAATGGTACTTATGTTCTTATGATGCTACTGTAAGCCAAAACTGATGTGTATTTTTTTCTTATTTTGGAGGGTTAATAACATGTGATATGCGTACTTTGGCCACATCATTGCCAATAAAATTACCAATTTTGCTTGCATAGGGCAAAAACGATCGCAACCCCTTGATTTGAAGATTTGCTTACAAATACTGTTTAAAATAAACTCTCTGTTATGACAAGTCCCATATTCGTCATATTGTATAAAACTTGAATGTTTGTACTTTATTTGAAGAAAGGACATATGTTATCTACACACGAACCCCCGGACTGATACCAAACAAGATTAATGTTTGTGCTTAATTACGAAAACATCATGGCGGTTACCCCTCCCCCTCTGGTCGTGAATGTACGGGGTTAAGTTAAAAAGAATTTAGAATTTTTCTTAAGCTTTACCTTTGAATCCCTCTATATTAAGTTGTTACTACGGCACGCAAACGTGGTTTTCGTAACTTAATTTCTCGACGAGAATTGTGGTTTTCCCCTATTTTTTGGAAATTATGACGATTAGAAAGAAATTTGTTTTTATAAACATAACTTTATACGTTTAAAATAATGGGACTGAATTTGAAGTACAGTATATGTATTAAGATTTTTGTAAATAAGTAATTAATTTCATTGAATGTTTTGGGATATTTTGTTGTCAAATTTACTAAAAATTTTAAGCAAAAAGGTTGGCCCATAATATTTTAATAACTATATAACTACATACGTGGACCAATTTGTTCTATGAACTTAATTTAAAAGAATGTCAACACAACATATTTTTTTAATCATGCAATTTACAAAATTGTTGTAAATCTGGAATCAATTTTGAATCTGATTCTTATTCTTATATTTTTTTCTTTTGAGTTCCTGAAGGGAACATAATGAAGAAAATGATTTGGAAACCAGTATAACACCGGTTTAACATGGTCTTGTCCCGTTCGAACATGTTACCAATTACATAACATATAGGTAATTGGTAAAGAGTCAAGGTCTTACTGAACATTTGCAACGTGGCTTACGAGCACCAGCATAATTTTTACAGATATCAAATGGTAAAATTAAATTAAGAACTCAATAATTAAATAAAACAAATATAAGACAAAATGCGTGAAGCGAGTTCTACACAGAGTTTTCTTGAACTATTTGTTGAAAAATAAAAGGGAAAATAAGAACAAAACTTCAACACCAGCATGGTCCCCGTTTGAAAAAATTTGAATTCGGAGTGAACACACGGGGCATTTAATATTCAGCAAATTTGCAAACAACAGTAAATTCGCACATAGGTGGTAGTAAAAGTGGGGCCCGTTTTTACATAGAAGCTTTGGTTTCAAAGCTCAACTGCGCATAGGAGGTTTTTCTGCTCACCGACGATAATGTAGTATGTTCTCTGGAAGTCACTGGAAGTGTTGCTGTACATGTGTGTCTTTGTTTTTAAATTTAGTTTCTATAATCTATTATGTGAGACTATAAATTCAAGATTATTAAATATCAATCATTGTGAAAGTCACTTACAAAAATATTCGGTATGAATTGATTAACTTTCCAATTACCAACTACATTAGACATTGTAGTATTACAAATTCTTTCCAGCAGCACCACAATTTATACATACCGTTTTATTCATATCAACGGTTTCTCTCAGATTCTTAACCAGAAAATGTTTAGGGAATCCCCGAATTCCTGCCTTGGGCATGGGAGCCGGTGTATTGCAAGCTGGACACATGACATGTGTCTTGTCTTTACTGTTCTTAGACCAGACATCCAGACACTTGAAGCAGAATCCATGCAGGCAGGGTAGACCTATTGGGTCTCGGAGTTCTTCAAAGCAAATACAGCATGAGAGGAAATCCTCCTCAATCTTTTGAATGAGCGCATCGGCCATGCTTGCGTGTCCTTAAACCACCCTATAAATAATAATGCACAAACAGAATGAGTTGATATTTGAAGAAAACAATTCAATTTCAAGTTGAAAAATAGTGATTGAGGAGATCTGGATTACCAATAAGGACTATCAACTGAGGCAGCTATGATATTATGTAAAATAAGGTAGCATATTCGCTGCATTTCTAAGCCATGTTACTTACAGTGCCACAGTACTGTGCAGTAATCGACTTCTGTCACCGTCATCTCATTATCACAACTCCCTCACCATCATCCCACCCTGCAGTCTCTAACCCAGCCTTATTTCTCCATTCTCCCGTTATTCAATTTCTACGCCATTGCACGCACATCCCACTCTCTCTCTCTCTCTTCCACAATCAGCCTTTACCCAACCGATCCTCAAACCTCCAACCCTAACCAAATCTTACCCAGAGCAAACCGTTTCTAATCCAATTTCAACCCAACTCCATTCAACACTGACTCAAGTTTATTTATTTTTATCAGGAAATAATTGGCCCAAGAATTCAAAATATTAAACATGTTTGTATCAATAACCGGGATCAATAAAAGGCAATACAATTATACACTCAAATATTTCTGTGTTTTTGTAAAATTAGCTTGATAATAAATAGTACGGTAAGCCTTAATGTTATTATCCCTCGTCCGACCGGGGGCTGGTTACCGGTTACCATCTTTCCTAATGGGTAGACGTTCATATAGAAGTCCCATAGATGCAAATGAGGTATTACAATTGATTCTCTCATGCGCTGTTTGACGTTGTGCAGTAGCGCTTGACGGAATGAATGGAAATACCTCATTTGCACCAATGGGACTTCTATATGAAACGTCTACCCCCTAAGGGATGATTCCCTGTCGCACAAAAAAAGCAAACGAATATAATCTAAGGCTTTTATATAATTGTAAGTTCATCCTTAAAAAAAAAAAAAAAAAAAACCCCTTCAGGGAGGTCAGGGTGTCCCGTCAAAGTCGGAAGGTGGGGGGGGGGGGTAGTTGCCACCTTCCTATACTTTTCGGTGTAAAATACAAAAAAATGGTACTTATGTTACTTATGATGCTACTGTAAGCAAATACTGATTTGTATTTTTTCTTATTTGGAGGGTTATAACATGTGTACGCTTACTTTGGCACCCATCATTGCCAAATAAATACCAATTTTGCTTGCATTAGTGGCAAAAACGATCGAAAACCCCTTGTATTTGAAGATTTGCTTACAAATAATGTTAAAAATAAGCTCTCTGTTATGACATCACTATGTCGTCATATTGATAAAACTTGATATGTTTGTACTTTATTTGAAGAAAGGACATATGTAGCTACACACTGATACCCCGGACTGATACCAAACAAGATGATGTTTGTGCCTTAATTACGAAAACAATCAGGGGCGGTTACCTCCCCCTCTTGGTCGTGAATGTACGAGGGTTAAGTTAAAAGATTAGAATTTTATTAAGCTTTAAATTTGAAGTACTCTATGTAAGTTTGTTACTACAGGTCACGAAACGTGTGTTTCAGTAACTTAATTTCTCGAAGGAGATTGTTTTCCCCTATTTTTGAATTATTAAGATTAGAAAGAAATTGTTTTTATAAACATAACTTTATTAAGTTTAAAATAATGGGACTGAATTTGAAGTTACATGTATAATGATTAAAGAATTTTTGTAATAAGTAATTAATTTCATTGATGTTTTGGATTTTTGTTGTCAAATTTACTTAAAAATTTTAAGCAAAAACGGTTGCCCTAATATTTAAAGACTATATAACTAACATAGCGTGGAAAAAAAATTTGGTTTATGAACTTAATTTAAAAGAATGAACAAACATTATTGTTAATAATGGCAATTTACAAAATTGTGTTAAATCTGGAAATCAATTTGAATAAGATTCTTATTCTTTGACAGTACTGAAGGGAACATATGAAGAGAAATGATTTTTGAACAGTATTTAACTTTGTTTTAACATGGTCTTGGACACGTTCTTTCTAAATGTTTACCAATTACATAATCATCTAGGTAATTGTAAAGAGTCAGAGTAACGTGTCAGTTATGAGATTTGAACCGTGGATTAAAGAGCACAAGCATAATTACTTACAGTATCAAATGGTAAAATTAAATAAGAAATCCATAATTAAAATAAAACAAAATATAATACAAAATGCGGGAAGCGAGTTCTACAAGAGTTTCTTGAACTATTGTTGAAAAATAAAAGGGAAGGAAAATAAGAACCAAATTACTGTCAACACTACAGGTCAGTTTGAAAAAACAAGCATAAAGCATCCATAGAGATTAATCAAAATGACCAATACCTATAAAACATTAGTTTAGATTGCCCAAAATGCACTGTACAATATTATGGGGAAACATGTTCACGGCCAGGGTATAAATACTACATTTCAAAAAAATGTATAGGTATTATTACCTACACTATTGTTTATTCACAGTTTGTGCTTCCGAATGGTAATTTTTATGTTAGATATCGGTAATAAAAGTGGACAATTGTTGAAACAATTGAGGTTAAAAGGTCCGGTAAAAATTATGATTTTTAACGGAAACATTAAAAACTTTTAACGGTGCCTTAAAGACTGTTGATGAAATGACTTTTCCTCTCATTGCCCGTATGCCTGCATCTTGAACCAGAATCGTCCACAAAATTATAAATTATATTTATTCTGTAATTCGGTTTATGTCAAATCAATATCATTCCAAAACACGTTTAATGCCATTATCACAGGAATTCACATGAATAACGAAATTAATAATTACTTTTATAAAGTCTCCCTCCTACTACATAGTATTTCACACCGAAAGTGTGCTTTTATCCTGCCCATGGAGAGAACACCCTTAATGATTCCTTAAAGTCGTGGATGGACAAAAATAATGAAGGAAGATTGTCCTGGGCCACATGTACTGATTGCTGACTTTCATTTCAGAGGGTAATTATTAGTTGACGCAATGGCGGACAAATTAGAGCAGTAAACGAAATTGATTATTAAACGAGCGATTGCATGGATTGAAAGTATAGTGTTGTGTGTGGAGGATGTGTGTGTGTGTGTGGTGTGTGTGTATTGTGAGTGTGTGTGTGCGTTGCGTGCGAAACCGCGCGTGTGGGTGGGGTGCGAATGTGCGAGTGTGTATGTATGGTGTGTGTTGACTTTACCAGATCCTGTAGGGACCTTTTTGTTTAAGTCGCCAAAGCAATTAATATTCTACAGCCATCTCCTAATTTTGATATAAGGAATAAGGTCGTCGAAGTTATATACACTTATTCTGTAACGTGACAACCGTGATTAAAATTATAGGATACGACGGGGTGTCTATTAAGTAGACCATTTTAGCAGCACCATTTGCTAAAAACAAATTAATTTACTTTAATATCTGTTATCATTCTATGGTGGCAATGATATAAACGCATAGGTTTGGCGTATGTGTTTGTATATATGTGTGGCGTGTCACAACAGTACAGTTATTCATCCTATGTATACATTATAAGACATAACTAACCACAGCATCGCGTACTTTCAATCGCTGTCTCGATAGAAAATGAAAATCTCACCATGTAATCTTTGTTGCGTGATAAATCTGAGCCGAATATTCGTCTCGCCGACAAATCAACAACGAGGCGACCTACGTAAAGCAGATTTATGGAACTAACTACCAAGTGTGATATACGGATGACTTACTGAGGCCCCACAATTCAACCTTTCCTTCTCTTTTAATTTATTCTTTGCGTGGAGTGACGAAATAATGAGTGTTCAATGTTTTGTTGGCATATTATACTGCTGTGTAGAGATATCAAAACAGGTCTGTAGTGAAGGTATTAATGTAAACTGAACACAAAAAAAGAAGCTTATCATTTTTTATCATATCATAAAATCTGCCCATCAAAAGAACCAAAATTGCACACAGGATTACTTCAATTACTCTTCAACTTAAACAGTCATTGACCAAGCAGTGCAAAACATGACACAACAGTGAAATGCGTTGACATGGAACCACGTGCTGTATCGGATGTCATGGGCCTGGAAATTTCAGCAAACTAGTGTTTCAAAGCATAATAAAATGATGGCGATGTCACTTCACTTCAGCGCATTCAGCGCATCTGCTACGCAGCTGTTCGCCAGGTTTCTGGTGCTGTCTTGAAGGGGGGGAGAGAGATTGTTCCACTCTTCCTGTAGGGCCGCTCTCCGTGTTTGCACATTAATAGGCGGAATCTGCCTTACCGAAACAGTTGCTCAATTGGATTAATGTCCAGAGAGCAAGAGCACCATGGTAACAGTTCAATGTTCTGCTCGTCTAAGAAACGTGTTGTAAGCTGAACTGTATGGGCCATGGCATTGTCCTGTTTAACTGTTGACATCAAGTCCAGAAAGTGTTCCATGTCAGCGCATTTCACTGTTGTGTCAGTTGGGCAACTGCTTGGTCAATGACATGATTTAGAGTAGAGTATTGAAGTAATCCTGTGTGCAATTTTGGTTCATTTTGATGGGCAGGATTTTAAGTTTCTTTTTGTGTTCAGTTTATCCCTTACGTTCCTAGAGCAAAATGACTAGCATCCTGACGATCACCGCAAAAAAGGAGGTAGCGGTATTTGTGTTGTTAGATTTAATAGCACTTTCTCCGTAAACACAATGCAGGGGTCCGCTCCGTGATTTTTGAAAAGTGGTAAAAATGGCATTTAGGGATTTAAGGAATATACTTTCATGTTTGCATTATTTAAAACATTTTTGCTCGGGCCAGTCAACCAGCGGTACCGGTACTCAAATATGAGAATATTTGAACCTGTTCAAATTTGATGAACCGATTTTGTTTACTGTTTTCTTTCAAATGAAGGCCTTTGGAGCTGAAATGTCTTCGTTTTCTAAAATTACATAAACTAAGCAAAAAGTAGCTTTTTTCTTTAAAAGTATAGTCTCTGAGAACGGTAGGGAATGGAATGGAATGGAATGGGGGTACTTTTAGGGGACACGATTTTTTTCAAGATTAATGGGAACATGAATTTGTTTTGCAGAAAATGAGACAACCGTATCAATTGGCGAAACATCGCTTTATTACACAATAGGGGGAATCCCCAAAAGAGACAAAAATATAAAATCCCCCATTCCCCTTCAACGTCGTAATGATGATTGGTTTCCTAATGATGAAGATTAAATACATGATCGATTCCCTAAAAAAAAAACAATGAACCATATCGCTGGTATGTTTTTGATTTTTTGGGCACTGCAGTATAAATCTGGTTTAGTATGTGTGTATGGGGGAGGATTGGGTCTTTTCTTTCACATATATCAGTTTAAATTACTATGCATAGAGGGTATACAGAAATTCCCTTGCATGTCATTAGAGTGGCCGAGACTATTACTGCTACCTTAGGAAATTTGTTTTCAAAAAATGTACTTGATAATTATAAAAAGTCATAAAAGTTATGATGTTGTTTCTGTGGAAAGTAAATTAGTGATTTTATTTGTGGCATTTTCTTTCCGCAGGTACTTTCTTGCTTTATTCTTCTAATGTCATTCGTTGTTCTTCGTGGGTATTATTTATGTCAGGCTAATTTTATCATAATAACACCCCACGTATTTCCTTAGGGTTGGAGTTTAAAGTTGTGCTTAGAAAATAAGAAATCGAGCAGCAAATAGTTATTGAAAACCTGTGTACCTTTTCAAAATTACTTATAACATTTTATACACATCTCGCCCCTATTGCATCATGATTATTTCTTTGTTCTTTTGTTTTACATGGCCATGTTTTTCGGGAAATGCAGTTATATACCGGTCATGCATAACAAAAGAAAACCATTTGTCTGTTTGTACCAGGCAATACAAACAAAACCATTGAAACACTACCTGCTTCCTTTGAGTTAGAGTTGTAGAGTTCGAGTCGAGTTGCTTTAGGCTTTGAGTTCGATTTGGCCTATAGAGTTAGAGTGCATTTTAGAGTCGAGTTGAGTTAGTTTTTTAGAGTTCAAGTCGAATTGCCTTAGTTTAAGTTGCATTTGGAGTTCCCGTTTGAGTCTTTTTAGGTTCGGGTTAGAGTTTAGAGAGTATTTGAGTGTTAAAGTTGGAGTGGCTTTTAAAGTTTGGGATACGTTTATGTTGTGTCTTACAATACGCTCCGTAGTACCATAGGTAGTTTCGATCTAATTTGTTGCCCTTTACGAATCACGAAAGTAGGGACTAGTCCAAAATAAGGTCGCAAATAGATATGACCGGAGGTAACGCTTACATGATTCGAAAATCAAACATGGGTCTACCACCCGTAATACGGAGAATACGGAATAAACCGCAAGACAACGCGTGTAATAAAAACACACGTTGCTCAGAGAACTATCAAAAAAGGTAAAAAGCATACGCGTTGCTAATAAAATCCGGAAGGTGAAAAGCAAGCGTGCTAACTTTGCTAGCCAATCAATCAGACGTAAAGAAAGAAGAACGTGTTGTCAGCAAACCATCAAGAAAGGAGGAAAAAGGCAACGCTTCGAAGCCCAACCACTGCAACCAATCAGAAAGGAGAAAATGCAACGCGTTGCTAAGCCAAACAATTAGAACGGAGAAATGCAACGCGTTGCTTAATGCAAGCAACGCGGTGATAAGTAGTTGGAAAGACAACGCGTTGCTTTTTGACTTTTTTGATTGGCTAGCTAGCAGCGTGTTTTCGAAAGCAAACGCGTTTGTGGAGCAATGAACATTATTACCACCTTTTAGCTTGCCATACACGTACATTCAACACACCACCCACACACATTAAAATTTAAAAAACATGATGCTGATTAGCTAGCTCTGGGCATGTAGACAGTACAGGAAAGCCTTGCGTCACTAAATCACGACCCCTATTGCACAACCACAATTTTACGACCCCACCGATACACCTTATTCACACCACTAAACAGGCTATAAATTGCATTGAAATCAGCCTTTTCAAACAAAAAATAAAACTCCACTATCCCATCGGTTGTTATCTTGTGACTACCTGCATTTTTGTATGACCCATACATTCATGTCTCCCAAAAGATCTGTGCCCCTCCCACCATCTAAAGAAAATGATGGCGCACTATAAGTATAAACGATAAGGCAGCTGTAAAACAAATAGTCAAATTTAAAGGCGAAGTAAAAATGTTGGCTACCCAATATTTGATTCGAAGTGACATGAAGAATTCAGGGCATAGCGCTTGCAGGCCGTTATGGCCGGCAAAGTATATATATATATAGTTTAATTAAATTTTACAAAATCGTGCAAGAATAGGCCTAGAACATTTAGAGCATATAAAACCCAACATTGGGCTTCGACCATGGAAACCACCCGATTTCTGTCGGTTAAGATGCGACATTGCCCCCCCCCCATTAAAATCCAGCTATGTCACTGGTGGTTAGGTCAGATTGCAAAGTCTTGCTGGACAAATTCCAATGTGGAATGACTTCTATAGCCAAATTTATATTTAACAGATCCTCCAAATGTTATACTATACAATTGTGGAAAACACTTACATTGTATGTATAATTTATTTAACACTGATACTGAAAGTAATACATGTTGGGACATCCTATAACCAGACAAAACTATGGATGTGCTTTGCAAACTAGACTAGAGCATTTTGTACGTGATGCTGGTATATGCACCGTCTGTACACTGGCTTATAGGATGGGTTGCAAGTCGAATAAGTGGATTTTGTTGCTTTCGTAGATGTTTTCGTAAAAGTGGACCTAACCTCAACCTCCATAAAATGTCCTTTGAGAGTTTGAATCATCACCAAAAAAACTGGGAGTTTTTATCACATTTCCTCGAAATTTTTTCTAGTTTTTTCATCGAGGAAATCAGCCAAAAAAGCTAACCTTTGCCGCTTTGTGCAAAGCCGTGACTTAAGGGCCTTGACTGTAGACTCTTTTCATGACCCCTATCAGAATTTCATTTTGGGTATTAGCGTTTAGTGTAAGGAATCCCTGAGATCTGTCGATGTGTCCGCACTTCCTCCAGGTAGTACCTGGCAGGAAGTCCTTGACCGGCAGCTTACTTACTCTCAGCACCTTGAGTCCGTATACGCCAAGGTATCTTCGAGGAATTACCTCCTGTGCCGATTTGCTGGATCTTCATGGGGGTGAAGCCAACAACACTTACGCACCACTGCCTTGGCTCTGGTCTAACAGAAACTGCTTAAATATTGCCGCCCCAGCATGTTTGCAACAATTCTCACACAAAGAAGCTGGCCACAGTACTCAACGAGACATTGAGAACATCACTGGCTGCCTTCGTCCTCTCCACCGAATTCCTACCAGTGCTTTCAGGCATTGCCACATGCAAGTAGTACTTCCGGAGAAAACACCACACGCATAAACTAGTGAACATAAGGCCCTGCTGGACAACAGGCACCTGCTGCATAACAATGTCAAAATCACACCACCCCTCGGGAGACAGAGGAACGCGCTTCTCGCCGAACCTTTCTGCCGACATTGCTGCTAAACTCTCCAGTGCCCTTTCAACATATTAAGACATGGAATACTGCTTGGCAAGATACCCCAAGACCAGATCAACTCTCAATTACACCTTATGACAGAAATACCACCTGGCAGCAATCTCCCACGCAAGGAATGGGTCACCTTAAACCGGATTCGCACAGGAGTCGGTCGCTTCAGAATAGCAATATGCACGATGGGGCGCGGCCCATCTCCAGCCTCCAATGTGGTTCGCCATCACCAGACCTGCGATACACATTCTCAATGTAGGCCCTACCTTTTTTCGTCCACCGGTGGGGACACAGATTTCTCAAACCCCAACGAATCAACAGTGGTGGCTCCAAAACGCTACAACATATCTACTGCTGCATCATACGCAAGAAGAAGAAGGTAGTACCAGCAACTACCACCTGAAGTAAGGAAGGGACCCAGAGGGTGTTTGAGTCCAATTCCCCAAAGCACCAGTTTTGGAAATTCCACCTCAATAGGTCCTGTGATTAACATAAAAATCCTATTCGTAATACACAAAAAATACCTTTTACTTCAATGATTCATTTTACACCCACAAAGGGATTTTTTTTTTTGCCTGATTATGAAATGTCTTGTGGTTCTTAAATTTTTGGAACACTTTTTATCCCTAATACTGACATGTGTTTAGTACAGATAGGAATATACTGTTAAACACCGTGGGATGATTCAAACACCACTTTTATGCTAAATGCGCGCCCAACCTTTCTCCTCTACATTTCCTTAAACTGTGTAATCGAATTGGCAGCAGAAATTGAAAATGATAGCCTACGTAAACTGACGATTATTGAATAAAAGTTGATGGATTTTTTATCTTTCGCAGGATTAAATGATAATATTGGGTTAGATTTTGGACAACAAAAAAAAGAAACAGTTGAGTGGGTTCATAGAGGACCCAAGGCATGAGAATCAAAAGCAATTTTTTAGACACATGCTAGTATATGCCCTAATTTGATACCTTCAACTGGAAGCTTAGTTCATAACAATAGGGCCAATATACAATCTGCTTACTGTAAACCGTTAATTTCACTATGTACTAGTTAAAATCTCAATTCCCAATTCCCTTGGCACAGTTCAGTAGTTTTCATTGCACCAATGTTATTTTTTAGAAAATATTAAACCTGGTTTTGGGTATGATTATATGATTACTCAGATCACACCTGGTAAGTTCATGTCAATACATGTAAAGTAAAACCCACTGAAACTGTGTCCTTGGTGGATCAGCACATTGTAACTCATAGGGGTATACGCTTCACGGTAAAATTAACGCTAACATTCAATAACGAATATACATAACAAGTAGACTATTCGTTATTTTAATATTCAATCCGTAAACTTTTAAATTTCATTTCTAGTATGTTTGCTTGTCCTGTTACACATAAATGGCGTTGTCACTTATAGGCCAGTCAAAATAGAATAAATGCTGCCTTAACCCAACACTAATTGCAACAGAATCAATTCCAACAGAATTGTATTGATAATACCTTTAAAAACAACATATCAAAAGTCTACTAAAATCAAAGGAGTGGAACATATATTTTTAAGCGGGTAAGGTTTATACAGGGGTCAAAATATGAAAAGTATCAAAACGCGTCGAAAAGTATGACAACGTGTTCGTTACATTTCCAGGATTAAAAAAAAGGTATAGTTTGCCCAATCTGCAGGTTGTAGTTCAATAGTTATGAGTCAAAATAGGTTCAAGGTCACAATGGGGGTAAATTTTCAGATATATCCGTTCGTTATAAAAATGGTGTCAAATTGTTCGTCTAATGGTACAGAACCCGAAAATATACTGTACGTTGCCCCCTTATTTCTATATGTTCCACTAGGTTGATTTTGGTAGACTTTTAATATATTATTTTTGGACTATTTCAGAGTATATTAACACCAAAATTGTTTCTGTTGCAATTTGTGTGGGGTCAAATCATACAATTATTGGACTATTAAGACACCAAGTTGTTTTCACTCCCGTTGGTGACTAAAGGGTGTGGTGGAAGGTGGAGTCATTGGAAATTCATTTTCCGGAAGGATTTTTTTCAAGAAACTTTTACATGTGAAGGGTGATAAGGCAACACCAATCAGCATTTAAGAAATGATTTTATCCTTTTTTTTAGTAAAGAGAGGATAAATACTAATGAGCCTTTCACTTACACCATACGCTTTGAAATCTAATTCATATTTATACTAGAAGACCTATATTAAAACTTGCTATTTGGCAATCCTGTATGTTATAGCTATGTTCTAAGTATAGTAATGTTCTAAGGTTCACCATGGTGTCTTGTAATTACATAAAGGGTTAATTATTATTTAATGTTACTGCTAATTGTTTAAAATGTGAGCACATATAATAAAAAAGCTACAAACAATTAAAAAAAATCATATCTCATCCGTAAACCAGATATCGCGAAAAATTGGGGTCCTAAGGCACCCCTCCCTTGGTCACTTAAATGTCCATGGTTCAATCGCTAATAGCCTCGTCCCCAGAGACCCCAGATTTTACCGGAAGTGGTCAAAATTTTGGTATCAGAAGAAAGCTACTATTTTTCTCATATACACTGTGAAATCTTAGGGCTAAAGGATGTTTGGTTTGGATGTTATGAGCGAAGATATGCACCATTTGGTCGACCAATTAAATATTAATCTTACACGGTACTCTATGGGGATTACAAAATCAAGTTTTTAGCTCTCACTTCAAAACGGGTTGAAATATCGGCGAGAAACTTTACAGATGGGATATTTTGGTGAAGGCCATTCCATCTAAATGAAAAAGTTATAGATTTAAATCGGTTCATCCCCCTTTAATAAGGGGTAATTAAAAGCTACAACAATTAGATACTCTTCAATTATCGTGTGAGCTGCAGGTTTGGTATAATTTGTTTCACATTTGTGCACATTCAGTAATTTAACTTATCCCTACCAAATGAAGTTTGTAAACAATTCGACAAATATCTGCAAACATGCGAATATAACAGGCTTTTTCATCAACAACATTTCTGCGTGTAACTGTAGGCCTATTTCTCCGTGGAAAGATAAACTATCGGAAATGTTCAGCTAATTTTGAAACCCCTCTCGTGTTTCGCCCCCCCCCCCAAAACAAAAATTAGTAAAACCGAGTCTTTGACAAAGACTAATTTCTATGTAAATTGCAGTAAGAAACATGCACGTTAAGACTTGCGGGGAATAGGTAGGCTGTCTACAGTGGTTGAACCATTTGTTGAACTCTTTGTTGCCAAAAGAACTTCGAATAAATCTGTTCATGTAGATTACTAGTAATCACAATGTTTTACAAATTGACACTTGGTACTATTTGAGTCAAATCTGAAGGCGCATACTTTTCTGTTCGTATTATAAGATACTAGGCGGTCCCCGGGTTTAGCGATCACCTGGGTTTTCGACGAATCACCTGGGCTTGAAGACTTTGGGTTCACGGTTCCTTTGTACTTGAATGAACCCTGATGACCTTGTCGTGACCTTTAAAAATCTCTGCATGATCAACATGCGACCCCACCCTCACAAGTTTCATGTCCATTACACCAAACGTTTACCCCATTTGACCTTGAATGACCCCTAACGACCTTATCATGACCTTTACAATTTTTTCGGCATCAACAATCGGACCCACCCACCAAGTGTTGTCTGGATATACACCAAAGTTGACTCCTTTGACCTTAAATGACCCGATGACCTTTGATCCACTAACCAATACAACTCGGTCTTTGGAAGGTCAAGGGGCACCCACCCACCAAGTTTCAGGAACGTGCGACCCTCGGTCTCCGAGAAACCGACGTTTAACATCCTTTGGACCTTGAATGACCCCTAATGACCTTGTCGTGACCTTCAAAATTTTCGGCATCAAAAATCGACCCACCCTCCAAGCTTCATGTCCATACACCAACGTTACCCCATTTGACCTTTTTTGACCTTGAATGACCCTGATGACCTTAATCCACTAACCAATACAACTCGGTCTTTGGAAGGTCAAGGGGCACCCACCCACCAAGTTTCAGGAACGTGCGACCCTCGGTCTCTCGAGAAATCAACGTTAACTATTGACTTGAAATGACCCCTAATGACCTTGTCGTGACCTTCAAAATTTTCGGCATCAAAAATCGACCCCCCCACCCTCCAATGTTCATATCCATACACCAATGTTTACCACCCATTGACCTTTTTTGACCTTGAATGACCTCCGATGACCTTTGATCCACTAACCAATACAACTCGGTCTTTGGAAGGTCAAGGGGCACCCACCCACCAAGTTTCAGGAACGTGCGACCCTCGGTCTCCGAGCAAAGAGGCGCGGACAATTGCCTCTTGACCTCGAAGGACCCCCGATGACCTTTGATCCACTAACCAATACAACTCGGTCTTTGGAAGGTCAAGGGGCACCCACCCACCAAGTTTCAGGAACGTGCGACCCTCGGTCTCCGAGAAAATAGACGCGGTCAGACACCAGATAGACAGGCCACCGGTATTAATATATATAGATAAAATAAAATATTGTGTTTGCGTTGCACGTGCTGTATTAATGACACTAACACAGGAGCTAACAGACATTTGTAACACATCTCAAGTACAAAAGGTTTGAGTGATTAAATATGTTGACAGACTGACAGGGACCCCTGAAACGTGATTCTTAAGTGCAGCAAATGGTGCCTTAAGGAGAGGGGGCAAGACAAAGTTTGTACAGCGGTCAAATTTTTAAATTGATCCAATCATGTTGAAAAGTATACCATAGTACAAACTATACCTTTCCTGAATCATTGTGGTTAGGCAAATAAAATGGGATACTTTTCAGCACGATTGGATCAATTTAAAAATTTGACCCCTGTATAAACTTTGTTTTGGCCCCCTCTACTTAAGGCACCATTTGTGGCACTTAAGAATTATGTTTCAGGGGTCTCTGGCAGTCTGTCTACATATTTAATCACTCAAACCTTTTGTACTTGAGATGTGTTACCAATGTTTGCTAGCTCCGGGTCTAATATAGTTGTCCGGAAAATACAAACACATATTAGTTGTTTTAAAAATCTGAAATCATCTGTAAACGATTTAGAAGCGTTTTTCCGTAATGCAATTAACATCTATGGCCATTTTGTGAAATATAAAATATCACATAAGGACTGTTTGTAAACAGGCCTATTTAAAGATCTTTTGGCTACGTAGTATTATTAGAATAAAACAAATGGGTCAACCATTTGTACATAACTACATTATCAAAATTTAGAGTGTAGTCAATCATCAAGAGCGACCCTTTTATTCTTACCCAGAAATTCATTTCAAGTCAGAATTGGATAAGTTAATGATCATACTCAAAAAGTTTGAGTTGTTTGGTTCTGAACGTACACTGTGGTGTTCCTGACCTGAGCCCTTTTTCTCAGATCCCTGCTTCGAAAACCTGTCTCTACTTTTATGCCTATAGTTCAACTCAGTTGGATTGCTCCTCGCTTTCCAGGTGGAATTCCTGCTACCCTGCTCTCTTCTAGGTGAGGCTGATAAACACCTTGTCTGGCTTTGAGAAGCACTCCTTGTAACCAGCCACGGTCGGGGATATTGTCGGCGTATTTCCGGGGTGTACCGTGGTCTTTCCTCTCTTGTGGACAAACAGACCAGTCAACTCGCAGAGATGGGTGGACATTTCTGGAATTGCCTTTCAAAGCCGATTTATGTTCGTCTGTGAAAAACAAATTCGGTTTTATCGTTTCGGCTTCAGGAAGCATTCCTTATAGTGCAGTTCGCGGAGTCTGAGGCATTTCTGTTCATCATCGCATCCTATAAGCTGTTTGGAGCTGCTATGTTGCACGCCGCGTCAGCGAATTCACGGAGCCCGTCATCTGGGAAGAATCAACTCCATAGATTTAGTTTCATCTTCCAGACACCTTCATCTGGTCCTGATAAATATTGTCCAACTTTGTAGGGATTTACTGTAGCGAGCATCCATCAAATTTTCAATTTCTGAAAGAGCCTCCATTTCTTTTTATCTTTCTCTACTCTGCAGACGTGAGAGTTTTTTGAGCCAGTTTGGCAAGTCTTTGATTAAAAGCAAGATCTTGATTGATTTCTTCGTGATACCGCTGAGGAAGTCGTTTTAATATCTTGATAAGTGTATTCGTAATCTGGGATATATCAGCCAACTCATGGGCCTGACTGTGTGTCGTTTAGACCACATTTTAGACACACTGGTTCTTACAGGCTTCGCGTGGCAGTTTGCAGTATAATGTTAAATCTTCACTTGGATGCTTGCGACAACATTTCCTCATCAGTTTCACCATAGATTGCTTTCTGTTCTTGCTACTTTTTCCAACGTGGTAAAATCATGCTTGCATATTGGAAGAAATTTCATATGCTGTCACACAATCCTGGCAGACCAAAGCAGCCACAGTCATGACAGAAGCCGATGGCTCGCTTACCATTCTTCAAAGCTTTGCAAGCAACCTCTAGATTTTATATCTTGCACAGCATGTGGATCTCACAATAAAGTTATTCGGTAGACTGTTGATGGTCCTTATTGGCCAAGTGAAAATCCTTAGAACATTTTGGGAAGTAGAATTTTCCCCTCTTACGGCTTGGTTTTGGCAAACATCTTTGCAGTATGAGTGTAGACAAGAGAGAAACTTGGCTTTATGCTTACCTATCGTACTATAACGAACAGATAGAACATGTGAGGGAGCGTTCTTTAGGTGCCCATTTTTCTTTGGTGAATTGATCCCGACAGTTTATCCCGAAGAGATGGTGTTTTATATACAGGAATGGTGTTTTAACTACAGCACGTACAAACGAATTTGTTCAGTGTTGGTTGCTATGGGCTGTGTATGGTATAGTTCTTGTATTTTAGACTTGGAACTTTACACACCGCATTATATTAAACAAAATGACCTGTTAATAGCAATAGCCTGGGAGCAGTATGTGTTTTTGGGTGGTTTGGGTGCTTGTGTGTGCTCAGTGTGTGTAAACGTGTACTGTGTGATAGGTTGAAGGTCCAGGTCCGATCCCCGAGGCTATAGCCTCGTCCCCAGGTACCCCAGATTTTACTAGAAGTTGTCAAATTTTGGTATTAGCAAGAAATCAACAATATTTTTTCATTTACCCTGTGAATCTTAGGTCTAAAGGATGTTTGGTTTTGTGTGTTACGAGCGAAGATATACCCCATATTGGTAGACACATATTAATTTTAACACTACTTTAATGGGGATTACGACTCTTACAAATCAGCGTTTAGAGCTCTAACTTAAACGGGTTGAAATATCTGCGCGAAACTTTACAGTGGGGTTTTGGGTGAAAGACCATTCTATCAGATGAAAAATTTATAAACTTACATCGGGCCGATCCCCCTTTCACACTAACAAAGGCACAAATACACACTAGAAGAGTTGCACAACTTTGAGGTCCATGTTTAATAACCTAATAGCTTGCTTTGATTTAGGGACAGGTCACAACTAATCTATTTAGTGCAATGGGGCGGCGGGTGGGTCTAATAGACAAAATTGGGCATTGGAATGATTAACGTTAATAAATCGAAAGATATACCTTGTGTCATTACCCTCTTATATCTAATCGTAAAAATAATAAAGCACTAAAGTAAAATTAAAGTAATGATTGAGCGCGAAACTCACAACAAGTATCATTTGTTTGTGAGTCCTGATGAGAATTAATTGCCTAAGATACTCAGCTTAAACTCATTTTAGTTATGTTGAATGTTTTAAAAATACATTGCTAAATATTTTTGTCGAAGCGTAATCTTTGATTTCATTGTTAGATTTTTTGTATAAAAGCTTAATAATTGTGCATTTCAAAGTAAAATATTTGCTCTAATCAGATAACAGAGGCAAATTTTCCACAAGGAGTGCCAACTTTTGTCCAAGATTGTAGAGTGAATATTGATTACATTTTCATGAAGAGGGGCATCTAGCATCACACTACGTCACACTAGTCCAACGTTGATAACTGTGTAAGCCGATCGCATGTCCGAGAATCACCGTAGTAACCTGCCGATGGTTTCGCACCAAATGGTGACTGTTTCTAGTGCCTCTGTGCAGGTGCTTGTTTTATCTGTTTGATTTTGACTCCATAGCACTGTAAAAATTTTACTTAATGTTGATGTTCTAATAACAACCCTGATGCATTTTATTCCATCTTTCACTAGATGGCCAGCGGACACCATTGTCCGGGAACAATGGTGAACATAGGGCAATCGATTCAGTTGACCTTTTACTTAACATTAGTTCACTCTTCTATTCCGTTATCGTCTCTGGACCCCGGACTATGGCTCCTACCGTACTATAATCTGCTTTCACACCGGTGTGAAAGAGATATGGTCCGTCCAGGAACCACAGTCCCGGCTCCATATACGGGGGGGGGGGGGGACAACGGAATAAGCGTGAAATCTATGTTCGCGCTATAGATAGCCGAAAGTCTTGTGGTTATTTGCATAATAGGAATGTACTACACATTCGGGAAGTGCCGTGGTGACTGGCGTCGGTGGACCTAGACGATTTACCATACATTAAAAATTTATACGGCTTCGATACAGTAGTTTTGTTTTGTGCCAGAAATTGCCACAACTGCCACGCCCCCTGGAACTCTTCCTGTTTTTAACGTTTTACAAGAATTTAAACTCCCAAATTGTTTTCAAACTCGTGGAAGTGATATTCAGTAAGGTTCCAAATTCCTTTCATTATGTCAATTTCTTCATGCCATTTATGTCGCCTTTAAAAGTAAAAATTTTTACGTGTGATTTTGCTAAAAACTGTTGCGTTATGTTAATAGAACATTACAAAATAGGTCCTACCATTTTAATCCCGATAATCCGGTATCATTTCATGGTTCCTCTCAATATCATATTGATTCAATCATTTGCCTATAACCTGACTTTCGAATTCAAACGAAACGTTGTTACAACCGGAAAGCAATTCGAATTTTTCGAGTAGCCTGTGATGCCTGTCATATCACCATATCCACACCATTTGACAACACCTTCGAGGTAAAGATAAAAGTCACGTGGAGGTACAGGTACACCATGCTAGCCTCCGAATTTAAGAGATCTAATAATAAACAGACCCATAAAATACAGACACAATAACGTAGAAAGAAAGCCAAACTACAAAACTACTCTCACCGTAAATCCATTACATTCTCTTAGTATAACAAACCGTGGATAAAATGAATCTCAACAGCACTTTTTAAAAATTGGTCCATCACCCCTTATATTGTTTTCAGATTGGACACATTTTCCCCCCTGTAGATAAAAAGTACACACACGGGCCAAAAGTATTGCACATGCAGAACAAATATTCATGATCACAATGGACTTCCAATTGTACGCATTACGTTAAATAGATGCCAAAATTTGTGTTTTAAACGATGTCGGTTTCTTATTCGCGCGAAAAACGTTTGTGACATATATTCATTTGTTTTTTTTTTATTCAGGGCTGTTCTACTAATCCGGGGGTTCACTTGCCGGTGCTTAGCCTTATCATCGCCCTCGTTGCGCAGTATCACTTCGCGACCACAACAAACATGCGAGTCTTTATCCCGAGGTCTAGTTCATCGCTAGCCCGGTTCATCGGAGTGGTGATAACAAAGTATCACTTATAGGATTCGAGGCCGTTGGCACCCTGTATGACCTTTCTTTGGATGTTTCTAGCATGCAAGTGAAACGAAGACCATTCTAAATGTGCATGTATTTCTAACTAGAGGCTACAATTCCAGTCTCCTGCTCTCACTTAAGGTAAATTTCGGCGCATTTAATGCCAGTTCACGACGGCCGATGGGAATCATCACCACAATATGGCCGCCCGATAACGTCCCCGTCCAGCAAAATGGCCCGACTTGTGACGTCAGATAGACAGCCCTATAAACTGGACTTAAAAGACTGGCTCAACAATTTGCCGATGTACTCCAGGAGGAGGGGAATGCAGACACCAGGAACGTCAAAATGGCCTTTATAGTTATCAGCGTCCTTCAAAGATGAAACGAGAGATTTCACATTTACTCCCTAAAAATCGAACGTACTGATTTTTTTCCTGATGTTGAGCTATCCATCAAACATATCCCCATCTGAAAAGGATTTAAGCTTGAGAAATTTTGTATTTTTGACAAAAAAATGTGAAATTACTAATTCGTATAGGAGCCAAATAGCGGACTAAATTCAAGCCTATATTTTATATGAAATAGCAAACCAAAATCGTTATTTTCTCCATTTTTAAGACAATTTCTGTAAGCCAAATACAAGGTAAGAAAATCTATTGAGTATCTAATATCCATATGAAATTTCTATTATGACACATATTTTGGGTGCCTCAAAATCTCTCTGGTTGCACCTTTCAAGACAACATTTCGCAGTTTTCTTGGACTGGAAGGCAAGCTCCGAGTTAGCGGATGAGTATTTCAACATAGCAAAAAATCACACTTTATACCTACCCTGACGAGTTCTGGCTTATCTACAAGTTTTGACGAGAGTTTGTTCAATACTTGAGGTGTGACCATCATGAAGTGGACACGTTCATCCTGTTTCCATGTAAAACTCATTACTGAGAATGCTCAGCAGCCACACCAGATACTTTGTATTCAATACTGCTCTGTCACAGCTTATTTCTTTCTGCTGCAATTTGGATGGATAATTAACATCTAACACCAAATACGTATGACATCTCGTCTTTAGCAAACATAATTTATTGCTTCATTGTCCAGATTTACACGCCATTCCAATTCACCAAATATACGCAGCTTATGACAAACATTGGCAAGTATTGACTCAGCATTCAGTCCATTGGGCAGGGGTGGATTTAAGGAGAAGTTGCCCTGTCAGCAGCCTTAAGGTGGGGCCCTTTTTGGTCGAGAAATGATGCAATAGCGCACTTTAGTGCGACTAGGGGTTTCTAAGGGGGGTGAAGAAATTTCAACATTAATAAATCAAACTTTTTTTATACCTAGCCCCTGTGAGGTCTGATATACTACAAAGTTGTGAACGAGAGGTGTTTCAAGACTTGAGATGTCAACCTCATGAAGTTGGACCCGTCACCCTGTTCCCTGAGAAACTCATTAACTGAGAATGAACTCAACAGCCACCATAATACAACATTTGTATTCATACGGGCTGCTGCAACCGGCTTATTGCTGCAATTTGGATGTAGTGGACAGGAACACACTAACAAACCCATATACTATTCCTTTGGGGGGGGGGGGTGAGAGCAATATTTTAGATGGTCCTGTCCTTCTCATGTACCTTATCCTGCTGACACTCTGACTCTAAATCCCCACTGTCATTGGGAGAGGGCTCTAACTGTTGACGAGATGTGTCTGATACCCTTGAAAAACTTTCCTCTGGCCCCTTTATGGACGATCTAAGTTGCATGATTTGAATGATGCTAGATATTCATTTCATAATTATACACCCAGAGAGATGAGTCCAATCCTACTTAACCGATCCGTCCTGTTTTCCCACAGTGTAAAGCAGCATTCATGGCGAAAGGTTCAGCGAGTGAAACCATGCTACATGATTGACGAATATACTTGCTAATCATAGGATCTTGGAATCAAGGAGAAGGCCATTCTTCACAAAAAGTAAACCTTTTTGATAAAAAAATTTGAGTTTTGGTATGGCACATTTCTTTACATTATCATTTAATCATCCTTCAAGTTTCTCCTGCATGAGATTTTTTAACAATACATTCAACTCAACCCCCTCATTTTGCAAAATATGACCGTCTTTATTTTTGGGATAAAAAAGTGAGATTAATTACACCATTTTCCTTCTTTAGTTTTAAGATTAAATAGCTTTTCATTTTGTTGAAATACGCCTAAAGTATTGCAGGACTTAATTTTCAAAATTATGTTGAAAAATACAATTTATAGAAAATAGACATATTAACAAGAATTTGAATGCCTTCGGTATGTCCACACTACCAAAAATACAAAGAAGTTTTTGTAACTTACTAAAAGCACTGTCTCAGTAATGTTCATATTTCATGTCAAAATCCAGTTTATTGTACCTTCTCGTTAGACAAAATAAATGGTTTAGATCTTTCCTCTTTCAAATTATGATGTGCTACTTGCTGTCACACTTAACTGGTCACGCACCATTTTATATTTGACGGACATAAATTTCTTGTCATATTGAGAAGGTAGCAGTGTTAACGTTTATTATCAGTTAAAATTGAATGAATCAGTTAAACAAGAAACACAATTAATTTTAAGAAAGACTGTCTTTAAACTTGATTTCCATGTGTCTTTTGAAAGGTTGGGGTGAAGTTGCCAAATTTAGCAGACTTTGCACTATTTCAACACAGGAAATCTTCATACTTTTTGTGTTTTTTGGGGTTATTCTAGAGTAGCATTGCTCCTTTGCAGCTATTACTGATGACATTGTAATTACAGTGTTTGTAATAGTTGAGAAAATTGAAATACATAAGATTTTATTACAAATTCATTTTTGGTGCACATTAACAATTGTCTCAATTTTTGTTACAAGCTCAATGGAGATTTCCGCACACGTCCACCATGTCACACCGTGACCGTACTATTTATACATTTGTTTATTAACATTAAAATATTGCTTGTACTTTTACCAACATTGTTGTAAGGACAACTTACCAATGTCTTTCTTAAATAAATATAAGAATGGATAGTAAATATCACCAGACTTTTAAAGTTAAACGTTTTTCAAATATACCAAAGGTAATAACCGATGTTTATTGGCAAAGCAGCATTGGGTTGAAATCAAAATTTCCTGTTTTTTTTCGTCACCACGTGACCGAAGATGGCCAGAACCAGGGATGGAATATGGCGTAGACACAACCATCACTGATCAATTATGTGGTTCCGTTAATCAACGTACACTCAAGACGTTCAGTTTTAAGTGCCGATGATCTTCAAGTAAAGATGACTTCATTTCTTCTGACTAAGATGGCGATGCAGGAAAATTGGCATAAATATGGACTGATCCGTCTGCAGTTTGGGCACTATGTTACTGATGCATGGATACTTTAATAAGTAACATGAAAGGCTACTGTATACATTGATGTCTAGAGGGTGTTTTTTATAATCCCACAATGCAATGCAATGTGCCTGTACTCTACTGTAAGGAAAACATTCAGTACAAACGCTTTGTGAGCTAAAGTGGTAATAGGTTTCAGGGTTTGGGGGGGGTGGTGGGCCCCCCCCCTGTTTAAAATAGGATTTGTGGGATCGCATGGCCTTATTCAGGTGAAATTTCCAAAACTGCTGCATTGTGATTGACTAGATACACCCTCTGAGTGATGTCGGTATGTAATATACGTTCATATTGCCTGCTGACTGTATGTGATTGTTACCCCGTGCACTGACAATAGGAATGTACGAGTTTGTTCAGGCCCTTAATTTCCACGCCCCTCCACAGTCTTCAAGACCCCCAGTTGAAGCTAATTCAGCTCTCAAGTCTCTTTTGGGAACTGTTTTGCCCTTCTGAACCGAATTGTAGCCGACTTTTAGTTTTCCAATACATGCAAATTTCCTCAAGCTTTCATTTCCTAAAGGCCTACTTTGCGGACAAAATCAGTTTCCAAGTTCCCCAATTTCGAATTCGGCCTGCAACTATGCCTACAAAACAAAGACAAACGTGATTGCCCTAATGAAATCAGAATGTCTTCAGACACCTTTAGCAGTCCACTTTGGGCCTTTATAACAGTTAATGGTTCTTCAAAGGTTGTTAATTTTGTTGGTGGTTTGAGTGAGAGAGATGGGTAACTTCATAGAGCTTTTTCTTCAAACGTAAGAACCATTTGCGACTCCTTTTAGGGTTCTACCGGTCAAAATGTTCAATGGGTGCCCGATGAACCATTTTTATTCATAAGAACCATTAATCCATATGTACCTGAATGACAGATTTACAACTTTTTTTCGAAGGCTGCTATAACCATCATTATTGTTGTCCCAAGAGCCACAAGCAACTAAAGTAGCACAATTTGATTAAAATCGGAAATTGAGTTGCTTCAGCTAATAACCGTTATCAAAAATATGAAGGGAAACACTTTTCTTCTCAGGTTTGATGTAGCACTTATATAGGGTTCAAATTTTGGAAAATATGAAGGAAAAATATTGAAGCTTTATGGACCATTTTTTTTGTTTTTTTTTTTTGTTGGGCCAATTTTATCAAGCCGTAAGCAAAAAATAGCAAAAAAATTTTTCTTAAACCAATCACCAATCTTTTTGGCTTATAACTAGCTCCTGCTTCCATTTAATAGCTCAAATTGATATCTCGAATGATAATTTGTCGTGTTCAAATTATACCCAATTTGTTATGTAATACCTGTATAATGGATCATGTAGCGCTAAGAATAGCTATATTGGTTAAGAACATGCAATTTTAGAGGTCATTGACCTCTGTCGTCACGCTCCACGCTCGCGACACTTAAGACTTTGGCTTTTCAGATGGCCCCAGGGATGGCCTATACAAATTTCAATAACACGACACTGGTAAAAAAACAGGATTAAATTGCTGGTATCTCCCGGTCTATTACCTTGATTTGGTTACAGAAAGTCTTAAAATGGAAGAAAATAATGATTTTGATTTGCCTATATTTCATATACAAATATAGTCTGAATTTCGTATTTTCCCTATACGAATTAGTAATTTCACATTTTTTGTACCAAAACATTTCTCCTTAATCCTTTCAGATGGGGATATGTTATGGATTGCTTTACATCAGGAAACAAAATAATTACTTTCGGTTTTAGGGAGTATGTGATCTCTCGTTGCATCTTTGAAGGACGCTGATAACTAAACACTTGTGGAAATCTATATCTTAGCCTTCTTTTGCCCTGCACCAACGCTCCCTCATGGTCTCCCGGGATACCCTTTCTTTCATGATTGAAGGCGCATCAAACTTGTGCATATGTGTGTACTAATGAACCTCATGTTCGTTCCAATATTAATTCTAGCAACACCACCCCAAATTGGAGGCAATGGGGATACTGTTTGGACTAAAAACATAGCATCTATCAGGTACACATCACTGTGACATCAGCTTTTGATGGCCATTTCTCGCCAGGGCCTTTCTCATCGGAAGAGTGTTCCTATTCCTTAAGCTCATCAAGGTTGACTGAATCATGAGTGCTTTTCAAAAGGTTGCATTGTTCTTTTCATGCATCGAGAAATTCCTCACATCAGATCTTTTGTCTTCAAAAATAGTAAGAAGAGCAGTGGCAGCAACTTTACCTGATTGAGATTGCATATAGAAACAGTTTTTCAACATTCGTTTCACTGGAACGGCATGCTTCCTTGCCGATTCAGTCGCACCATGTGCGAAGCTATGATTAGTCTCTGAGCATCAAGGATATAGAAAGGGTGTCCCAACGAGCAATGACGAGTTTTCAGGGTTAGTGGTGCTGGTGCAGGGACCAAAGAGGGCCTTTAAAATCCACAAGTGTTTGTTCTCAGCGTCCTTCAAGAGTGTTAATTCCCAGGTTTGTCTTCTCGGAATGGCAAGTAGGTGAGGATGTTTCAGCAAGGGAACATACACTGTATATACCTATCCCCTTACAGGGTCTGGATATCATCAAGTTGTGGAATGGTTTGATGACAGGACAAGGACCCTTGTTTATCATAGCGGCACGAGAACCAACCATTGTTAAGTATTACAGGTTTCACACTTCAAGATATACTTGCCTATCCTCTCATGATACAAAACCACAATAAAAAAATATCATTTCTACGCTATCATGCGACTGGTACCCTAAATAGGTTTTGCTGAAGAACTGGGTATTGTTAGCCGTCCAGAATGGGAATTGCAAGGGTTGACCAGCTTCCCGCGCATTACGACGAAATCAACGGCAAGCACGGAAATTTGCATAACGGCGCACGTCTTTTTCTGTATAAAGAGACTACGCATTCGGTCTGAAAAATTCTGACAAACTAAAATGATTAACACCTCTTATTACCATGCTCCTTTAAGCAGAACCCACCAATGATATATATGTTGTTCAATTAAACTGTTTTTATTAATTATCAATAAATACGCACTTTCGAAATTAAGTCGCGAAAACGAAGTCTTGGGTATCTTTGCGACCTAAGACGTTTTTTGATATGAGGAAATGAATGGATCTGGTTAATGCAACTTATTTATTGTATAATATTTGTATTTTAATATTATTAATTAGAGTTCCTGGTGAATGTTCGTAGGTCCACGCTATTCTATAGTTATTATTGTAAGCTATTGTTCAAGGCACTGGCACCCCAGGGCCGTAGCGGGGGGGGGTGCGGGGTGTGCGACGCACCCCCGCCAAAAATGACAAAGGTTCGATTTATGATGTTGAAGGTCCGGGGTTGCCATGTTTAAGGTACGTGTTGTCAGTTTGTCTTAAGGGTTGTGGTGCATGGTATATGACTGACTAAGCAGCTGTTAAAGTATGACTCGAGATTTTGAAATATTATTTTTTTGTCTAATAATGAAAAATAGTCAAACTAAGAACTAAAGTTAGTAACCTAACAATGCACAATTCCGAAATCTGAAATGAATTTTTTTTGCGATTTTTCGTTTTGATGCCAGTAAACATTTATGTGTACTAATATGTCCCATAGGTACTGTGTATAACAAAAATTCCGGATCGGAATTTATAACAAAGTTGTGATTTTCTATATGAAGAATTCGATTTAAGCTTAGCAAATGTCCCCACAGTGATAGTATAATAGACAAGCATTATGTACATGCAAAAAACACAATTTTTTTGGAAATTGAGGGCGCCCTCCTAGGAAATCTATGAGTCGGCCTTTACCCATCGCAATACGATTGTCGTTGTTTCATATGGTTTTCTCAACGCTGCGACGATATGTTTTTCGTTTCCCCCCCCCTCCCCCCCCCACCACCACCGATCCGTCAGATTTGGGAGGGGACGACGGTGAAAAATACGGGTCGTCCGCTTCTGGCAAATCCGCACCAACCCCCCCCCGCAATAAATTTTCCTGGCTACGGGCCTGGCAACCCCACCACTATGCGTTTAGCAGTGTCCTCCATCCCAATCACCATTATTGTTCATCATGGCAAATTATACTATATATATATTTATGTCAAGGCATTAGCAAGGTCATCTAATAAGAAATACTGCTGCGATTGGCGCTAAGATAGCGATTACCCTCCGTTTGAAGCTCTGCAAATCCGGATTTTGATGCCTACATGAGCAGTAAGAGCGTTCCAATAAGCCTATGAGAATGGAGCAACTGATCTTCTGTGGAGGCAGGTGGACCTTGGGTTTTCAAAGCAGGTCATGAATCAAGAGACATGACTGAGCGCCTGTTGAGACGAAATAAATTTGATTATTGATTTGTCATAATTCCAAATAAAAAAATCGGTGTAAATTGAATAAAATCCAAAAGATTTTTTTCAAGTTGGAATAATAATGATATTGTTAATTCCGATGATGAATGACAACTTTTATGACTTTTTACGAAAAAAATATATTGGAAAATCATTGATTAAACCCGGACATCTAAGTTAATTGGACAGACAGTCGCTGAAATTGCAATCATTTTGGGCAATCCGAACGGTTTTTTGGGGGGGGGATTCCAGAGGCCCAAAAGTTCATTATTTTACAATCCAAGTAGATGGGGTGAAATCTACAATTGCTCAGATTCTGCCGCCTCTGCTGGGGGAGGATGCCAAGGAAG